>APFE030579970.1:37853-74501 GCA_000404065.3 Pinus taeda
TGCAACTCATAGACCATGATCCATATGTCTAAAAATAGACTTTGCGCCAAAAATAGCCTGTGGGCCCACTTAGTGAAGACGACTTCTTTTCACTAAGCTCCATCATCTTGTTGCATTTTCAACAGAACAATCCTATACACTTATGTACATGGAACGGGATATCACCCCCAGAATGCAACAATGTTGGAACACTCTAGCCTAGACCTCTATGCGTGTCGTTAAGTTTCAAAATCTTCTTAGGTTAATTGAGATGAATTTTAGAGTTGATCTTGAATTATGATTTCATTTTCAAGGCTCAAAAGTTGATGTCACCTGAACAAGCTTATAATGCAGCTAATATGACAAAAATAACTCTTTTCATTTTCCTTTTAACAATGAAAGGCCTAACTAAGTAGGGGAAGAAGAAATCAATCAACAAGGCAACAAACAAGCAATGCAACAATCGATCTCCTCAACTTCACTTTTCCAATCAAAATCAAAGCCTTATATGAAATGCATGATGCATAAGAGTTTTCTTTTTTATTCCACTTAATTTTCAGATGAAAAACTAAGATATTTGTCTAATCATTGATAAAAGAAGAATATTCATAATTATGACTAAAACACCAATTCTTTCAAGCACTCAATGACTAAACAATTTAGTTTGCTAATGACCTAATGACAAGAACAAAGGAAAATCTAAAAAAATTCTTATCAAAGGCACTCAAAAACAAAAGAAAACCAAATGGAGGTTTATGAGAGACCCTAAGACACTGAAGACTCAGGGAAGTTCAGCTGGAAGTAGGCTGATGAAAGATGGGTTCAAGAACCAAGGCAAAATTCATGCAAAAATAGGGGCCAACGCTGGTGCAGAAGAGGCACCAGTGCGTTGCAACGTTGGTGCAAAGTGGGCCAGGGTGAGGTGCAATGCACTATCAAAGTCACAAGGGGTGTGTTGGGCCCGGGAAAGAGGTTTCTGGCACAAAAATTGCAAAAAAGGCTCAATGAAATCACTTCCTGGGTTTGTTCTTGGTTGGATGATTCAACAAAGTTCTATCAAGGAGGTAATCAAACACAATGGACAAGGATACCACCAAGGGAATTCTTTGATCCCTAGCAGAGTCACTAGTTTGTTATATGGGATTTACGATTATGAACAAAAGTATCTCCCTTAGGTCGATGGCTAACCTATAAGAACAGAGAGACAAGGAACACAATGATTTTCCTTAAAGTAAATAGATGATGGAGTGAGACCTGCCTAGAATACTTCATGCACTTCGCTCCTTCTTTAGCTTGGAAGCTCCAATCCCAAATCTGATTGCCAAAATTAGAACCTGCACAGTCAGATAACACAAGCCAAGAAACTATGAGATCTATGCAGTATCATCTAAGTACTTCATTCAATAGATCAACATGATATTGAAATAAGTGAAATAACAACATCACATTTAGGAAAAAAAATAATTCTTTGCATTAATATAAATGGAAGGAGATTACAACCATAAGTAATAGTTGATCTTGTAGAATAGCTCCTCTAAGTTGTTGACTTGTCCTTTCCTTGTCATAATTTGCACTTCCAATCACCCTAAATGCATGAGATGATGACCACTCACTACATCGACATAAGGGCATAATCACTCTGCAAAAGCCAACCCCCAACCACATAGAAGGCTGGAAATATATAGAGAAGTATGGCAAGTTGGGAGTTCTTATCCAATTACCTATGAGAATGAACTAGAAATCCTATAACTTGCTTATTGTTGCATAATAAAGAACTTGGCTAAAGCTAGTTAAATGTTGGATTTTCCATTTCAGTTTCTATGGTAAAAAATAAGTTCTTATATGGTAAATCTCTCTATTTACTATGTTAATTTTTTATCAATAAGATTAAAATGAAGTTGATATATATTTAACTTGTTGGCTATAATGTTTAATGGATTGTGAATTATTTAGCCATTATAGTTTTGATGATTTTCTTCATAGCTACTATCTCTGTGAGCAAAACATGTTTATTCTTCTCCATTCAACCATTTATGAGATATGAAATGAATGGATTTCAATCTAGAGTCATTGCATTAGTTTATGGGTTTCTAAATTGGTTTTTTTTTTTGTTATACAATTTTCTCTCTCATACAGGTTTCAAATCTTCCTTACAAACCATATACCCTCTTCCCTGATTCAATTTCTTCTTGCTAGGCATATTCTTTCACCCACAAGCTGTAATTTCACCATTTCCAAACCATACACCCTCTCTCTGAGTCGATTTCCTCTTGTTAGATGTATTCCTTCTCCCACACGCTAAAGTTTCTCAATTGCCAGCACATACATGTCCTCTAGGTTGAAATTTATCTCTTTCCTAATCAAATGCATCCTTTAGAGTTGGAATTTGTCCATAGGTTTGTTGTAAACCATTTCTCAAGCCATACACTCTCATTGTATAGTTTATGTCCATCTTCCTTGATTGTGTGATTGGGTATTGTCTCAAAGTATTTAATTGAATGAGAATTTGTCTTATTGTTGGATGATTTTATATTTTTCTCTTAATTATTGCTAGATCTTCACATACGTGCATTATGTTAGCATTGGACTATTCCAAAAGTGAGTGAGTGGGCATTATGCTCAAGCTGTTATGCAGTTTAACTAAATGAATTAGATTTGTAGTAGAGATGTTCATGTACTAAAATTGTTAGAGGAGTGCAAGTGCGGTTCTTGTCGCAAGATAACTGTTGTTGGAAATACACAAGTAAGAATTAAGGACTGTTTCCCTTTGAGTTCAGTATAGACATAAACAATTTCTTGCAGAATTCTTAACCATTGGCATCTTCTTAATCCTAAAAGCATGTGAAAGTATATCAATTAATTTCTTTCATTTCCTAGGAGCCCAAGTTGATGAAATGGGTAGATATAAGCCTATAATTTACAAATCCACTATTGACTTTAAAACATTGCCAAGGCTCACATAATGTTGTTTGAATCTAAAAACCCTTGCATGGAGATAATTAATCAAATTATACATTCTAGGGGACTATTGTACGAAAAAATGGCGTATCCATGTAAGATTTCTCTAGAAGGACAAACTTTTAGCAATAATTGAGAATCAATTGTACTCCTTAAAGCTCATTCCTTCAAATAGGAGAGTCGATTTAAGTTGCAAACCGGTTTGGAAATGTGTTTGAGAGCTCTAGCTGTGAAATTTGATTTTGTTACCTCATTGTCCAACTTGAGGGTGGGACATGCACACACTAGTGCTTATGGATGGGAGGTAAATCATTCATATAGAGTTATTTTCCATAATGGATCCATGACTATTTTATCTTGAATCTTGATGTGTAGAATTAATTCTTGCAATTACCCTTGTGTGAGAATATTGTGTTTAAATTGATGAATGGTACTCTAATATGGTATTATTAGAGGAATATGACACATTATATTAGAAGTAAATTTGTGCACAAATAAAATTGTTGCAACTATCAATTCTCATCTTATAATGCACTAATTACCATTGTAGAATGCACAATTCAACTCATTTTTGTAAATTATAATATGATGATACCAATTGTATCATCAAAAACAAAACTAGAAAGAAACTATAATTTTCTAAAATATCTTTATTTGTATTATGTTACAATAATATTATAAAAATAATTTTGTAAACCAATTTAAATCTATATTAATCTGGGTTATCAAAAAATCAATTTTTTTAAATTGTAAATCTTTTAATCATTTAAAATATACTTACACTAATCATAAGCTTACCTAATAAAATATACTTACACTAATCATAAGCCTCACCGATTAAATAAAATTTCAAAACTTATAAAATATGTAAACATATAGTTTGAAAAATATTTTTATATATATAATATTTTTTAATTTACAATTTTTTAAATAAATTATTTTTAAAATAAAAATCAATATATATAACACTTTACTTTTTAATAAAAATATAATATTACAGTAACAAATTTTGTCATATCAAAATTATAATCTAATTATACATTTGTTATTTTATAATTATAAAAACATATAATAATTTTAAAAATATACATTTTACCTTTATATTTTTTTACATTACAAATATTGATTATAGAAAAATTTACACCAAAATCTTAAACAAAAAAGATGACATGAGGTTATCAATTCCAATAAAAAAATCTTGCACTTAAAGCATCGGCTTCTTGGAAAGCTCATATTTTTACTAGTATTATCATCTTGGTTAAGCTTTATCTCAATGTATATTTTGAGATTTTGGTTGAATGGATTTTATTTTAATATTTAAGAGCATGTTTTTTTTCTAAAAGATTAAGAGTTCAAAACCAAAAAGATAGTAGGTATGTTTTTTAGATTTGGCAATCAAATTATTCAGCAAAATTAAATCCCTTATCCCATAAACAAAAAAATTCTTATACACTAATTTAATGTAACTTAACTGTAATCTTAAAATTGTATAATAATAATATATACCTTTAATCTTTCTTAAAAAAAATCAGCTTATATAAAAATTATGATTCATGCAACTATTTTTATAAACAATTTAATTTAATATATAGATAAAACCATCATTTGATACGCACTGACCCCTTTGAGTTGACAATGCAGTTGAAAGACCGTGACTTCTGATTGAAGTTTTGAACCTTCTTTGGTTAGCTGATGCGAGTTTAACTTTCAGGACAGCTTGCTTTTTAATTGGTAAGTGAACCCTATGTTGTGAGATATATAGCACCTGCTATGGTCAAGGAATAAATTAAATATCAAACTTAGATCAGTCAACTTCAACAAAAGTGAAGTGGAAATGTATACATTGGAATACTGAGTAGATATAATTGGATGTAAAGGTTGTGCAAAAAGAATAGAGTGAACTTTTATCATATGACTTGAAAGTAAAACTTAAAACTGTAAGTATTTTAATTATATTGTTTTGTTGAATTTGTATATCTTTAATGGTTATTTAATTATCTAAAAGATTTAAAAAAAAAATAAAATCAAGAATGAAAATAAAAAAATAAAAAATAAAACAAAACAAAACAAATGGAAAATGTAAATGTATTATATAAGTAGTAAAATATAATTATATATAATATATATATATATATATATATATATATATATATAATTATAGATTTTGATGTTAAGTGTGGACAATAATAGTGTATATAATATATATTGAGGACGAAGAGTATTTATTTTTAAAAATTATATTTAATAGTGAAAAAGAAGAGTTTTTTCCCCGGATGCGGGTGACCATATTAGGCAGTTATGAGATGGGACGGGCAAGCAGTGTGAGCCACCTGCCCGCCATGCGCACCTGCGTCGTGTCCACATGGGAGATCGTTCACAACCGACGGCGCGGGTACATTAACCATCGAATGCAGCACATGAGCATTTACACTCCACCCACCTTCGCCTGCAACACAGGGTTTGGCCCCTCGGCTCTTATGGCGGCCACAGTTATTGCGGGAGGGCTTTGAGGTAGAGGCATTTGCAATATTAAGGGAAGCAGCAAAGAATTTGCCATGTTATTACAGGCTTGGTTCGAGGTCTTACTGTTACCTTTGGTGTTGTGGAGGTGGAAGTTGGGTCTGAACTCTCAGGCCACTTCCTCTCCCCCAGACTCCTGGACCACTCTTGGCCTCCATCTTTATGCTGGATTCATATGCGTCTCACTGAATCCTCCTCAGTCTGTTGTTTACCATCCTCTGCCGGCATTTCATTCTCTGTGTTGTTCAAATTCCAATTTGGCCCTGAACTCCCCGACGTATGGTCAGCCGACACGACTCGTCCCGTGGCGGGTCTTCGCGCCCTTCTGCTGCTGAGGATACCTCCCTCCATTGCCATTGCCACTGTCTCTGCCCGTATACTGCGGGCGCGAATGCTCTTAGGCCAAGCCAATTCTTGCCAGCCAATTCACCGGGGTCCTCTACCTCACCCTCCTTCGGTTCTGTTGTTTTCACCTTCAACGCCTCTCTGAACTGCCCCAAAATCAATGCCCATGTCTCTGTGCTCTTCATCGAAGAAGCCCAAGAAGAGGGCGAGTCCAGCGCACAAAGGGAGAATTCTCCACCTGTTGAAACCAGGAGAGCCATGGAGACGCCCTCTGTTGTTCCTGTGAAGGATTCGGATGAACCTGTCAGTCAGAAGGCAGATGCTGGGAAAGAGCCTGTCACGGCGGCTGCAGAGGAGGTTCCAGAGCAGGAAACGGAAGAGTATGGCTGGTGCAGGATCGTGGAGGAGGTTCCGGAAGACTAGTCGCGTCTGCTCTCCAAGTTACGTGGCTCGCTATGATGGAATTTTGTCCATGTGTCCTTGTGTCAACATGTCCATGTGTCAGTGCGTCTTGGTGTCTAAGGGTTATTGTGTCATGGTGTCGGTTTGTTATGATGTCTACGCTACAGGGCAATGTCGATGCCCAGGTTTTGCCTATCAAATTGGTCGGTGCTCTGTGCCACAATGTGTTTTTGAAGTCCCCTGCAAGGGAATGTTTTTTGGTTAGATGAAATGCATGTTTCGTCCTAAGTCCTAAACTGAGCATGTTGCTGCTTCACGCAGCTAAATTCACCAAGCAGCTGGTTCTTTATGACAGCAAGAATGTAATTGTATCTTGTTTCTATAAATAATAGATTAATTTTACCGAGAAAAAAAGAAAAGAAAAAGAAGAGTTTTTTAATCATTAGCAAAAGCAGAAAGAAAACAAATAAACCAATTTCTATTTAAGGTAATTTATAGACAGCAATATAATTATTAAGTGTGAAGAATAAAAACAACAAATTTAGATTCAAAGTAATAAGCAACAAGATCATTAAAATGTGATAATAAAGGTAAAAATTTTATCATTAAACAAAGTTCCTTAACATAGTCATTTAAGAGTGATTTAATAATAAAAATAAGAGTTTTATCATTAAACAAAATTCAGCAACATAATTATTTAAGAAGTGTGATTTAATGATAACAAAATTTTATCATCCAATAAAATTCAATTCTCATGAAGGCCGAACCTTACCCTCAAACCATGAGACACTTTGAATAATAGAGGAAAATCAAATTTTAAAGTTGTCTTAAAAGTGGAAATGTATATGGTAGAATATATATCATTAAAATTGTATATTTATTAAATTTTTTAAATCTTCATGTGTGATTTGATGATGAAAAGGGAAAAAGTAAAAGACAAAAAATTATTAGATCCACTCTTTTCACTTTAAAAGAGGTTTGCAATGGATTTATGTTGTTTTTATTTCTCTCTTTAAAGAGGCTATTTTCCACATGAATATCATTGGTCAATACCATAGGTTCTCAATACCATGAGCTATTTTTATTTTTATAGGATTATTTTTATGTTCTTATTATTATTTTTTTATTTTTTATTTTATTTTGAGTTAAAATATTCACATTACAATTACATTAATCTTTTTATTTAATTTTTATATTTTATGTTTATGTAATTTGACTTAATCAAAATGTCAAACATTACATTACAACCTCTTTACTATAACTGGGTGGAGAGCCCAATCATTTAAAACTGTTATTTAGTAATACAAAGTGAAAAATAATTATCATCCAAAAAAATTAAATTCTCATGACGGCTGAACCTTACCCTCAAACCATGAGACACTTTGAAATGATAGTGGACAATCAATTTTTAAGGTTGTCTTGAAAGTGAAAGTGTATATGGTAGAATATGTATAGTTAAAGTTGCATATTTATTAAGAATTCTAAATTTCACTGTCAGATTTGTTGATGAAAAAAGAAAAATGGAAAAAAATAAAAAATTATTATTAAAAAAGTTGTATATTTATTAAGAATTTTGAATCTTAATGGTGTAATTTGATGACGAAAGGGAAAAAAATAAAAATAAAAAATTATTAAGCAAGATTCAATTTTCATGGAGTCTGAAATCCATCTTCAAAACAATAAGACATTATTGTGAAAGTTTTATGTCAAAAGATTTTAGCAGGAATGGTGTTTCTCGATTGCATTGGGTTAAGTCTCTAAAAACATATTGTAATTGACCCATTTATCATATTTATGAAATAATTATATCTCATATAATAATAATGGCAGCACATTTTTCAAAATTACCAATTTTCCAAAAATTCTCATTAATATATTGCATACTCCTCAGCCTCCACTGTCATTAATAAGACTGATTTTATTTTATTGCATCCATTAAATTAATGTTGAGCATCAATCCCTGAGAAGTTACCTATGTCGGTGCCGACAAGCCAAAAAATTCCTCATTTTATTGGCACAACAACCTTTGCATACAAAAATACCGCTAAAGGGCGGGAATGAATGCCTTAGCTTAGCTTTCCTTTTCCTTGGCCCCTTTATTCTTCCATTTCGCTTTTTTACAAAATCTGTTTCTACATATATAGAGCTTGAACATTTATATATATACTGATACTGTTAGAGTGTTAGTGCGTCAGTGAAATCTGCAGTGGAGACTTCTGCAGTACGTTATAGGTATAGGAGGAATTCACTTCATTTAGAGCTCACAAAAGCTATCTGAGGTTTGGGGCCACCCTCCTGAATGTACACAAAGTTAAAGGCATGGCCAGGAACGAGGACCTTCATCCATGGCGGAAGAACGTACAGACAATCCTTAGCTTTGGATTGCGAGAGACCCCACAAGGGCCCGCCCACATTTTTCACACAGAGGGTCAGCTCCCTTATGGGCTTCTGGGATATATTGGTCACGGTCACCTTGTGCCGAAAATACCTGCGCCCCCTGCTGGTCCACGAGTCACCCACGCTGTGCTCGAATTCTACTGGACAGCCCTCGTTTGGTTCTGTTCATGAATACGAGAATGTCAGTATTCAAGAACTCAATTTGCATCTAACAACTCTCGATCTCTTTCGGTGCTGGTAGATTTAAGGTTAAATCAATGCAATTAAAAATTCCTTTCAATCGGGTTCAATTCAGCTTTCAATTCGTTAGAAACATAGAAATTGATACTGACAGCCAGAATTGTCAAAATCAGAACAGGGGCATTGAAAAGTCGGAGGTTGACCACCAGAACAAATTGAAAAATTGCAAGAGTGAAGTATTTTTGAGTTTGCACCAGATGAGATTGAAGCATCAGATCTAACGATGTAACCCTTAAGCAACCCTCCAAACACTTTGAAATAGAAGCAACTTCCATAAATGAACAGCGCTTACCTTAATAGCTAACACACTGTTATAAATCTAATTTAATGTAGGTATGTGCTGGTTATTACTTGCCTGAGTTTAAAGGATGTAAACGAGATATAGACTGCTGCAATACATTCATGTAACGGCCCATCTGAATATTGGGTGGAAAAGAAGCCTGGGTTGAAGTTGTGAAGCCTGTATGCACAGAGAAAACATCTTATCAATATGAATATCAATTGAGATAACCGAGGATGTCAGTATTCAAGAACTCAATTTGACTTTACCCAATTCGAATAGAGTACGAATCATATCAGATTTCGACAGGGGCTAACCAGCCTGCCATAGGGCATTAAATGCCCAATCATATCAGATTTCGGCAAGGGCTAACCAGCCTGCCATAGGGCATTAAATGCCCAGGTACATGCATGCTATATAACAAAATAACACAGTCCTTATTTTTAATTATGTAGCTATAAAGACTGTGTGTTAAAGACTGTGTGTTATTTCGTTATATAGCATGCATGTACCCGGTCATTTAATGCCCTATGGCAGGCTGGCCTAGATTTCTACCTTCAGTAAAGAAGGAATAACCTAAATGGTTAATCAGATTTCCACTTTCAGTAAGAAGGAATAAGCTAAATTGATTGATGTGAATTTATAAATTTGGATTTGGCTGAAATGGATATATGGAGTTGGGATTCCACTTGTTTAATTGAGTGGTTAATATGATGTGTTTTTTTTGGAAAGAAATTCAAAATCAGAGAGTAGTTATATCTCTCTAAATTTTAGTAGTTAAATTAGCTCAAAATTAGAGAGGGTAAAGTATTTCCATTTCTATAAATTTTAGTAATCAAATCAGTCAAATGGCTCATCTGAAATAAATTTCTTATACCATAAACAATTTCATATACCAATTTAATGTTTAACTTGACCCCAATTTTAAAAATAAATTAATATTATTATATATAAAACATAACATTAATTTTTTTAATTATTATATAATGATATTGTTTTATCAAAAATAATAAAATAATAAATAAATAAGTGTATTTGGAAATTAAAATAAGTAATAAAAATATATTAATTAATGATATTTTTTTATCTTAATTTTTACCAAAGCAACCCCATAAACCATCCCATATTGGAATGCCTTCTCTAATAACCTGAAGCAATCCCATAAACCATCCCATATTGGAATGCCTTCTCTAATAACCTGAAGGTCAAGCATTAAGTGTTTATGCCATAGACATTCCAGCCACTGGCGGGATAGGCTCCGTTTGGACATATCAACAGTCTGTTTTATCCCTATTACATCGAGAGACCCACAATGTCATATTCTATCTTTTTGTTTTTGGCCTAGGACTATGGATATGAAAATCCCACTTTGTCAAATTTACTAGTTATTAAATTCCTATTTTGTCAAGTTTACTGGTTATTTAATTATTAAGTATGGAGTAATATTTTTATTATTAATTATGGAATAATATTTTTATCTTGGAAATAAGATGTAGAATAAAAATTAAATGAAAAAATACATCAATTAATTACAAAATTAGAAATACTATTATTACTAATTAATAAAAAATATCGAATATCAACACTAGAAAAATATTATAATTATGATACGTATGAAAAAGAGATATTTGAATGTTACTGATACAAACATATTAATATATCAAATTTGAGTATTATTAATATATTAAATTTGAGTATTATTAATATACTAAATTTGAATATTATATTTATGTTAATTTATTTTTAAAAAATAGCTACAGTCAAACCAAATATCAAATTAGTATAAGAGCTACTCTTATTTGTGTGAGAAAAAAACTACCATCTAGCAATAATGACTACTAAAATCTATATAAACCTACATACTCAAGATACTGAAAACCATTAGCAACTTTTTTAAGCGCATTTCAACCCATTACCAAAAACAAGCCTAAAAAACCTAATCTGCTGAACATTTTTAACTGACCCTCTACTGTGTAAGGGGTTTTGGGCATCTTCAAATCAATCTGTAATTTTTGTAGTTTCTATGTTTCATAGAAGATTTTGTACGCCTTCTTCTGCTAAGGATTTTCCAGCAAGATTCATTTCCTGCTTTTATACAACAAATCCGACTTATGCGTGATGGGACATAGTTACAGCAATCACTAAGGAGACCTTCACCTTTCAGACTGCATCAGTTCAACAATTTAATTGCAGTAAACAAGAGTGGTTTGCTAAGTATCGTTGATAGTATTGGTCGAGAAAGAAAATGCTTACCATTAAATTTTGCCAAAATGCCAATAAGGGGTGCGGTATTGTAAGTACAGGCTTCTGTCTGCATGTAATTTTTTCTATCGTCCTCAAAATTGTCATTCTTGTCTGGTCCTCCCACCAAAGCACCCACTATAACATTTGGGTTATTTTCCTTTCGACTGTACCAAGAGTCGTAGCCCTGTATACAGCCAATGAAAGATGGGTTCTGCTTGTATGAGATAATGGAGGCTCCACGGTGATGAACTTGCTGTGCATATGTCTTTCCAAATCCTACCAAGTAGCTTGTAGCCCTAGGATTGGCACCTAGAATGTAGTCTACCTGGAAAAGGACTCAAGAAGAATATAGAAGCAGAATAAGTGTTAGCTGTACTGATAAACCAGATGCTTTACAACTAAAACCTAAATAAGGCCCTATACTGTACTCAATGTTTTTCCCTCTTGAGGTTGTTTCTACTCTGTAAATATTTCATTATAATGTGATGTATATCTCTGTATGCAAGACTTCCAAAGAAATCCTATATAAACAATGTTGAACAGTAGACATACCTGAAATTGTGCAAGTTTCAATAGCTCTGATGGTTCTACTAGACCAGTTGGACACTTGAGCTGTTGTTTGGCTGCAGTTAGATAATCCGAGTAGACAGTCAAGAGAAAAGATGCAGAAGAAACGTACTGCATGTTGTTCCATTCCCTGATATAAAACAAACCCCCTGCAATCCAACAATCACTGTTCATTGAGTATACAAACAAATGTAAGTATACCTGAAAACAGGTTAATTTCAGCTTTTAACCATTTGTAACTAGCTCTACAGCACAGGTAGGGGTATCTTCAACACTTGTTTGGGTCTCCAACAACTATAATCCAGCTTACTAGAGAGATAAAAAAACATTTCAGGTTTACACATTTTTAGTTTTGCAATATTTTGGGGTACTTAATAAATTAATAGATCTGAGCTTATAATGGGTATTGTCAGTTGCTTAATTACCAGGAGTGAGATCAATGTTGGAACCAACTTCGTTCCTCTGGAGACAAGCACAGAGAAAGAACTCGGCCTTGGACTGATATTTTTCCAGTGTAGAAGAGTATTTCCCACTTTTACCTTCCATGAGAACCTACAAATTCATGGCAACCAGATTAAATTTCCCAGTTGAAGAATATAATAATAGTTAGTCTAAGTTGCCCTAACCAAGTTTGGAGATAAGAGAAGGGATTGTTGACTGACTTTTTTATATTTATGTACAATGAATGATTAATGTGGAGTGTACCAGACTACGGTGACAGTACCTTAGCTGCCAGGACTTGCAGGCCTGCATATTTCACATCCCAACTGAACTCTGTAATTGCCCATCCAGTACCCCCTAAAGACTCGGCATTATCAACAACGTATTTGAGATAGTACTCATTTCCTGTAGCCTGATACATCCAGGAAGCGCCCCACAGCAACTCATCCTGCAGTAACCACATGTAATTTCAATGAAACTAGTTGCCCAAATACACTTGAGCTAAAAAGCAAAACAAATGTAAGACTAGAGCAGACTCTTTGAAGTTCCAATTACCCCGTAACCGCTCACTGACGAGTAGTACTTCCCAACAATGCTGATGCTCTTGTCATATTTGCCTCTGTATTTATCAGCAAATGCAAATAACTGTAAATGGAACAAGACAAGTTAGAGCTCAACCGATTGTTTGTATGTAAAGGACTAACTGTAGCAGGGCTTGAATTAGGGGAGTTGGCAGATTGGTGCATGTGAAGAACTGACTGCAACAAGACAATTGTGAACCGGAGAGTTTTAATGCTCTCTCGGCACTATATTGATCCAGTATTGTATTAAATATTAGTTTATACCTCTATTGCATGCTGTAGAAGTAAATGGGCATAGGCAGGATTAGATTCTCGAAATGCCATCGACGCAGATGCCATTGCAGCTGCAGTTTCACCTGCCAGATCGGAACCAGGATTGGCAGCATCGACCTTATATGCCTGCCTTGAGGTCGTCATGTCCTCTGGCCTTTGCCAGCAGTAGTGATCGGTGTCCCCATCTCCCACCTGAAAATTTGCATTTTAGTACTCTAAAGCCATGAATTATAATGAGTTGAGTTTAGCACTAATGGTAGAGAAATGAAAAAGAAATTCCAATAACACAAAAAAGACCTTCGGGATATCACTCTCTGGGCTTGAAGTGAATCCATTATAGTCATATAATCAATGAACCATCACATAACAATACTACCATATCTCCAATTCAGAACAAATCTCTAAGATCTACTAGCAGAGCAAGCATGCAGAAGGAACACAGTACAGGCAATGCGAACCGTGGACTAAGGACTTCAGAAAAGCATTAATAGATACACTGACAATTCGGATGAAACCTTCACTACACTAGAATGCCTGTGAAAAATAACAATTTCATACAATACATAGAACCCAACCAGGAGACAACATTGGTTTTGAAACATTTTTAGTATTCAGTAGTTTATACCTCACCCCAGAGGACTTCGGGCTCAGAATGAGCTTTCATAAAGTAATCTGTTCCCCACTTGATTGCCTCCAATGTATATCCCAGCTGACCTGCTGCATCAATCTGTTTCCCATACTCAATCACACTCCATGAAAGTATTGTGACAGTAAAAGCCATTGGAAGGCCGAATTTGACATGGTCTCCAGCATCATAGTAACCACCCACCAGATCCACCTGCATTTTCAGAACACAAACACAGATACGAACAGTGCAAACCTCGTTACTGGTATCTTTAATTAACAAATGAAATATGAATCCCCCATTGCTCTCAACCCACAAACAAGCAGTCCTAATCCTAATGTAGACTTCGTCGTAACTTAAAACAACATAAACAACCATCTATTGAGATTAGACTTCTAACAAGTAATCCTAATGCTCGTGCCGATTTCTAAGTTACTGAACACAGTGAACCACAACAAACCCACATTGTCTACAATTGAGAATGGCACCTCTGAGAGGATTAATATGGATCTGTGCTAGTTTAATCAAACATGGAGAACTTACGCCCTGCAGCAGTCCATCTGTAAGTCCTGAATGGTCACGCCATGTAACACGTTGGCTGGAAGGAAGCCTGCCAGATCTCTGAGCTTCCAGAAACAGAAGGCACTTGCTCAGAGCCTCCCCATAATTGAATCCAGCACTGGCGCTAGCACTAACACAGACTCTCACGTTAAACAAGTTAAACTCTGTTTGCACCATCAGAAGCAGCAACCATAACCAACATGACCTGCGATATAAGCAGCCCATAATACTCAAAGAACACTTATACTGAATGCCCAAAACTCACAACACCCTTAAGCTTCAGAACTTGGCCAGAAATTCTGGACCAATAATCATAAACTTATGTTTCAGCCCCTAGCTTAGCCAGTTCAAAATCAAAATCTCTGAGCAAAGGGATCAAAGGAATCAGAGTAACCCAAATGTCATTTCATTAAGCTGCCTTCTCATCCACCAAAAGGCCTGATCATCAAGCAATATTTTTCAGAAATCCACACCAATGAGCTATTTGAAACATTATATATATACAGCCAGTATGTGGGTAATCCAGAGAATGTGAGAGAGCAGGCTTGTACAGTACAGATTTGTTTTTTTGACAGATGCCACACAGTTTTTAGTAAAAGGAATAAAAACTTCTGCAATATGTACTATTTTTGGGGCGGGAACAAAAATCGAAACTCCTGAGATGTTTAGTTTGGGGGATTCTCAGAAGCCTGTGCAGAAGATACTACAGATATCTCCCTGCTGCTGCTTCTTCCAAGCCCTTCACTGTGCACAGAGCAAGCTCATAGTAATAAGTAACACAGGACTTTAATTTGGCGGGATTTGGGCCCTACTTAACACGACCCAGGTCTCGAAATTCAATGTTTTACCGCATGTTAAATATTAAAGGTATTACAGTAACAGTAGCACAACGAAACGGTAGCATTAAAGGCCTCGATTATGCATGTGGGATTAGGTTTAAAAAACAGGGTTTGGGGAAATATTCCTCTGTCAATTTCAGAAAATGACATTTACCGTTTGGGCACTCGAGACCGGAGATTGCGGATACGAGATTTCAGCCAACCGCTCCATCCGGCGGATTTACAGTTGAGAGCAGGCTGACCGTTGCGGTAGTTCAATCATGGGGTTGGGATTCGAGTTACAGATGATAACGGCGGTTTTTACAGTTGGGATGTTTCATTATGCATTATTTTATCATTTATTATTCTTATTTTCTGATACCATTGATGCGCTGTGTTCATATGTAAACGAGCGAGCGTGGGAGTTTCTTGTAGTTGGAAGCTTTTACGAACATGCTAATTTGGCAGAGTAATTAGTTTTTTATTCGGTAAAATTTTAATATATTTATAATTTCTTAAAATAGGGAATATTAGCAGAGTCATGAGTTTTTTATTTGATAAAAATTCTAGACAAGATTCATTTCAAATTTGGGTATGGTAAAAGGAAAACTGAGGTTGTAATTTTTTGTTTTGGTCTTATTTTATTTGGTTAATTTTGTATTCTATCGATATCACAAATTTGAATTATGAAAACTGCATTAGAATTTATTTATATATTAATAAAAAAATGATAATTTCACTTGACTAATAAGTTAAAATATAGAAGAGTTATAAAATGACAATTTCACCAAATTAAAAAGTCAAAATGTAGAACAATTAGGGTAAACTAAATTAAAGTATTTCAAATTACATAATTCTAATGCCCTTTTGGATCTCCATTTATGCGTTCAAAAATCTATTTTAGACAAGATAAAATCTTGAAATTGTATAGTGAATTCCCATGAAAAGGCTATTTTGTCTATAAGTAAGATTATGCCAAAAAAATGAACTACAAAATTCAATAATTACGATGGATTATTTCAAATTTTTCTTTGTAAAAAAAATTAACTGCCAAATTCAACAATTATAAAATCTTTATGCCAACATATTTTAAGAATATAATTTATTTATACATCAAAATAAACTATTAGTTGGTAGAATTAGATATATTGTTGAATTAACTTTTGTGCCTAGGTTTTATGTTTTGTGAGGTATTTGAGTATTTTTTTTCTTTTAAAGTCAATTTCTTGTCTATAGCATAGCAGTGTGGGATTGGTATTTTCAAAGACTTCAAGTAAGTTGCATGTTAGTATTATAAGGACCTTCCAATTGTTGGAACATTGATTATTATTAGATGCACTTTGTAGATTTTTTATGTTTATCATGTCTCTTATCAGTGCCCTAATATAGCTTAGTGTGCGCAATTTTATGATCATACCTATGATCTAAGTATGGTGGCCAAAGGGGTCTTCCATTTTTTCTTTGTTTGTACTATGTCTAAGGACAAGAGGGTCTTGGTTTGATTCATGTTATCACTAAGTGCATTGACCTTATGCCCAAGTGGGTGTTGGAAGATATTTAGAGGATTCCACTCCATATTTAGAGTGTTCCACTCCTTAATTTTGTTTTGGCACTAGGTGATGATTATGTTGTATTTTAGTAGGGCCAAAGGGGCATTCAAGTTATGTGACTTTATCTCTTCTCCCCTGAGTGTCAAGTCTTTGGCTCCCTTATCTTTTGGACAATTGGTTTAAATTTGAGAGTTGTCGTTGCACTAGTTTCTTGGCATTGGAAGGGTGATGGAGGAGAGTGGGATTTATTCATTTTAAATTGGCAAGTTTAGGGGTCCTCTATTATGAAGATGCCCCATTTTCAAACTTGTTGATTGAGCAAGAAAGACATTCTCTTCTAGAGTGATATGTGGAATTCTTCCTCTCATGATTAGAAAGATTAACACTCTCTTACTTAGGTGTATGGGTTGATTCCCTTATACTTCCCTTCTATTATGGAGTTGAGAAGCCTTATTCTAGATTCTAAGTTGTTCAAGATAAATATTGAGATGTTGGAGCCTTTTGGAGAGATTGGGATGGGGTTTTGGTTGCTCACTTTTCTACTATGACTCATAGTGTTTGTATTATGTGCTTCATCAGCAATATTTGTTATCCTTGGTCCTTAATGTGAGATGGGAGTCCATGGATGTAGAGGATAAATTGATGCATCAACATCACAAGGCATGGTTTGTCTAATTTTCTTATAAGCTAAGGGTTTTTGCTTGGTTAGTGATTTATCAAAGGATTCCCTCTAAATTTCAATTAGCAAATATTGGGGTTTTAGATGGGCTATGTTTGTTGCCACTCAAAAACTATGAAACATATTTTCTAAGAGTGATCATTACCAAAATGTTGTTGAAGTTATGTTGAGGAGCAATATTCAACAATTTTTCATAACAGGCTGCATCAATGTGCTAAACTGTTTGGAGATGGTTATTTTCTTATTCATAGAGCTTTGGGATATGGAAAATCTCAATGCTATTCATCTTTTGGAAAGTTACTTTTTTTGTTTTTTAGCTGTTTGTGTTAGGCTAAGATATGTCATTAGTTATTTCCTTAGGGAATCATATTAAGAAAATATCCTCAAACACCCAATCCTGCAAATGTTATTTCAATATCAATTGATTTACAAAAAAGGTTATGATGTCCATTATATATATTTTCTACTTTTATATTATTGGTGGATTATGTGAAATCGCATTATTCACTTAAGAAGAAAACAAAAAACCTCAAGTAGATTTGAACAATCATTAAGTGTCCAAGATACCTCTTGGAATATAAAACCAAGGGTCATAAAACATTGTATTTATGTGTACCATATGAATGATAATACATTACATGTCTTATCAATCTCTCTTGCATTTTCATGTGTTTCAACCATGGTATTAGAGCAAGTTCATGTTATTATTGCTTTGAAACATCTATTTTATTTTGAACTCCTCAATTTGGTATGCCTCTTTGACATTTCATGTCTCTATTAATTCCATTTACTCTCTCTAGTGCAAGTTTCATTTGCTTTGTTAGTAACCATTTGTGCCCATTTCATTCTCATGCCTAGTTGTGTGCTCCTTCGACTCTGCCTTCAGCCTAGGCACTCACAAAAATATCTCCCATTCTTTTTTCCTTTCCTATTGTCTTAAATCTCATATGTAGCTTCTCTCATATTCTACATGCCCATCCATTTTTATATTCCATCCTTGTCCACGAGCTATCTGCCTTCATCTTTCAAACCCACTCCATTGTCAATGGGTACAATCTCTCATATTTTTCATTTATTATTGAGCTTGAGAAGTCCTAGAAATTTGATTTGGCTAGTGGTCTACTTCTACGAAATGGCTACAACTAGTGGCGATAGAGGCCTTGTTGGTTGTTTCTTGAGGAAATGTAGCTCGATTACTAGTTCTAGCAACAATGATTGATCTAAAAATGAAATTGAAGGTTGCATTAAACAATTTGCAAGCTAGTTTATGTCTTTTGGGCAATGGATCGTGGTTGTTAAAGTACAGAAACTTAAATTAATTTGCAGAATTTTAACAGTTAAAAGAGGACAAAGATGCAACATCAAACACAAGCAAATTGATAACAGAGTTCACCCATCTTGGGCTACGTCTCCAGGTCCAACTTCCAGTGGTGACCACTTTATTATATGCTCAAATGTTCAATAGATCAACATGCAAGCTTCAATATACAAAAATAACACTGCGATTGTGTCTAGAATGCCCAAAAACCCCATTTAGGCTCTTCTTGAGCTCAAAAAGGTTTAAAATTGAGCAAAATACCCCCCTTTTACTAAATTGGTCTGCAACTGCAACATACTAGCTCTTGGCCCTACAAAATTGGCAAAAAATTGGCCTATGGCCTATTGGTGGGCGCGTTCAATTGGGAACCCAAAGATCTTGAGTTCGATCTAGTAGTATAGGAAAAAATGGTGTGTTTTTAATTAAATATTTTTTATGGGTTGTAGCCCCACTGGTAACTTTGCCCCCGATTCTGCATTGTTACATGAACATGGATCGCAGGCCATAGGCCACACGCTCATCCTCCAAACTTACCTCCCGTTGTTGGTTATGTGTAACCACATGGCCATGGACCAGAGGTGAGGGCTGTGTGCCACGCGCCCCAGCCCCCACGCGCTCCATCATTGGTCATATAACAAACCAAAAACCATGGGTCGGGCTAGTTAAGCGTGCCTGTCGGCCTACCCTTTCCCCCAACCACCGACTTCGTTCAACTTAAATATGACACACTCACTATGTTTAACAAACAATATGTGTGGTCTGTTGGTCGAGCATTGGTTTGATATGTTGGAGGTTATGCGTTCGATTCTTGCAGAGGCTTGTCATTCAGTCAACCAAATTTTGGTACCATCCAAATCACCACGTGTCGCCCTGGGATTGGGCCACATGTCACTATGTGATTGGTCCATATCATAAACCAACCACCAAATAATAGTGTGCCACATGTCCTTGTACAATTGGCCCCCTTCTAACATCTGTACTGCCCAGTCAGATGATGACATCAATACTATGTCAACATATGGAATGCCACATGGCATCCTTACTTGCATAATCACCATTTCACTTTGACCTTTTTTGTTTGGCCAATGAGGCGATTCAACCATCGTTGGAATCATCACGATGAGAACTACGAATTGGCATTGGTTTTGGAATATTCTGATCACTTTAATTTTTGAGCATTTTCTAGATCCCTGAGATCACTCCTCCCCACTGGAAGATTTTGGACCACCAAAAGTTTGTTTTTACTTAGCAATTAAGTGAGGGTACAACTCCCTCACTTTTCAAATCTCTATCCACCTTGCCTTACTTGGATTGGTACCTTCGAGCACCACACGAAGATACTCCACATTGCGTTTGCGTGAAGTTCTTATCCTCTTGTTAGAATAGTGTCTTCCTGCAACTCATTCAAAAATTTAGGAGCAAAATATTCTATAGATGGGATTTGAACATTCTCTTATTGATCAATGATCATAGGAAGCTCATACAATCTCAAGTTTTTCACATTCACTACAAAATAAATTTTCATGTAAGGTATCAAACCTAATTGAAAAGCATTGTTATCAATCTTCTCCAAAATAATGTAAATACCACATTTGATTGGTTTGAGCTTTTTACCTTCACCTTGCAATCTTTCCTTGTTGATGTACAACCAAACATGGCCTCCCACTTGGAAAGCATGATTAACCTGATCCTTATCATGTCTTACTTTGAACTTGGCTTAACTTTTCTCCATTTGTTCTTGTCCCTTTGATGCACTAACTAGATTTGTTCAATGAAATGCTTGGATTTGTCCACATCACTGTGTCCATCTACTGCAATATTTTTACCAAAGATGAAATCCAAAGGATACTTTAGTAAATAACCCAAATAAGCTTCAAATGGAGATACTTGTGTGGATGAATGTTTGGCATGATTATAGGCATGTTGGATGTAATGAAAATGCTCATACCAAAGCTTAGGATCCTTACCACATTATCCTCGAAGGAGATGCACTATCGTTATATTCACTATTTTTTTCTAAGCATAAATTTGTGGATGAAATGGTGTGCTCTTCTTCAACTTTGTGTCCATAACTTCCCGTAAAATTGACCAAAAATTCCCAATAAACCAAAAATCTCGATCAGAAATAATAGAAGTAGGTAACCCAAATTGAACCCATGCATTTTGGAAGAACATCTTTGCAATTTTTTCAGCTATGACTTGTTTTTTACAATTCATCAACACACACATTTTGCTAAAATGATCCATTACAACATATAAATAATCATGACCTTTTCTAGACATTAGTAACCCTCCTACAAAATCCATAGAAACACTTTCCCAAGGATGAGAAGGGATAGGAAGTGGAGTGTACAAACCCAATTTCCTATTACTTGGCTTACTAGTAGAACACATAGAACATCCTTTTACATATCTTGATATAGTTTCATTCATATGAGGCCAATAACAATACCTCCATAGCTGAGCAATTGTTTTGCCTACAACAAAGTGACCAATAATAAGAGAAGTATGGGCTTCCCTTATGATATTAACTCTTTCACCCTGTGAAATACACAACCTACCAAGATGATACAACAACTTGTTATGAACATGCATATAATCCGACTCTTCAACATGATTGCCTTGATTCAAGGTTACATAAAAATCTTTAAAATCTTCATCTTGAGTATACTATTCAATGTAATTTTCATGTGTGATTGAGTTATGCTTAAGAATGATAGATGCATTAACAATAAGCCTTGATAACATATTTGCAACTTTGTTGTAAATACCTTTCTTATACCTAATAGCCAAATGAAATTGTTGCAAAAATCCCATCTGTCTGAAATGTCTAGATTGTTGTAGTTTAGTTTGCGATTGAAGATATTTCAAAGGTTGATGGTCAATATGAATATTTTTTTTCTTTACACATCAAATAATGCTTCCATTTCTCCACACTTTGTGTCAAAGCATACAACTCTTTTATCATAAGTTGGATAGCTAATGACTACATTGGAAAGGGTATCAGAATGATAACATATCAGCTTACCATATTGCATCAATATACTCCCATAGCATATTTTCTTGCATCGGTTTGAATTTCAAATGGTTGCTTGAGATTTGGAAGTGCTAGAACTGGTGTTGTACTAATTTTTTCTTTCAAAGTGTCAAAGGATTTATGTTTCTTGCCTCCCCACTGAAAGACCTACTTCACACTTTTCAAAGCATGTAAGGGTGCTGCAATGGATGATAATTTAGCGATAAATTTTGTCCAGTATTGGGTTTCTCTCAAAAAGCTCCTAACTTCTATTACATTATTGGGTTTAGGAAAATTCACAATAATTTCCACTTTGGAGGGATATATTCTCAATTAACCACCTCCTACAATATGGCCTAAGTACACCAAAGATGTTTTCCCAAATTCACATTTAGACATCTTCAAATACAACTTTTCTTTTTCAAGACATTTAGAACTTGCTTAACATGCTTGACATTCTCTTCACGAGTCTTACTAAAAATCATAATATCATCTAAGTAGACTATGAAAAAAATCATCAAAGAAAGGTCGCAATACATCATTCATAACTCTCATGAATGTGGTAGGTGCATTATAAATCCCAAATGACATAAGTAACCATTCAAACAGTCCTTGTTTTGTCTTAAAAGTAGTTTTCCAAATATCATCTTCAGCAACCCTTATCTGATGATAACCACTTCTCAATTCTAACCTAGTAAAATAAAAAGCATCCTTCAATCGATCTAAAAAATCATCAATATGGGGAAGAGGATAATGATTCTTTACCGTAATCTTGTTCAAAGCTTAGAAATCCACACATGTGTTATGTACCATCTTTCTTTGGAACCAAAACAATACGAGACCCACAAGGATATGTACTAGATGTGATGACCCCTTTGTCAAGCATCTCTTGGATTTGCTTCTTGATCTCTGCATTCTCCAACACTGACATTCTATACATGCCAATATTCGGAAGTGGTGCATCCTGCTGCAATTGTATCTCATGTTGGATTCCTCTTTTTGGAGGTAACCCTTCAAGTTCCTGAAACATCTTGTCATAAGTATTAATAACTTCAACCAATTCATGCTTGAGTTTAGAGTCACATCCTAAGAAAGCTTCATATTCAACAATATCTTTAGCTTTAATCATCAACAAAAAAAAAATTATTACTAGCATTCACAATCCTTTTCTTTTGACCTGCACTAACAAGAGATAAGTTCATCTGCTTGTGATGTGCTCTATCAATATACTTAAGTCCATCTTTGAACATATGATACTTGTTCTCATGAATATATAATATGGATTTTCGGTCATATAAATATGGACTCCCTAAGACAATCCCACAAATATCAAGTGATACAACATCAAGCTCTACCTCATCTATAAAATTAGCAGTGATGGAAAATTTGAGTTTACATTTTCTTTTCACTTGCAATTTGGCATCATCACATACCCAACCCAAAGGGTAATTTTTTGTATGAGGTGTAGTCTCTAAATTAAGTTTCTTGACAATTTCTTTAGAGATAATATTGACTTGAGATCCATTATCAAATAGTGTATCAACCTTTGTTTGTTTTGTAACAACTCTGATATGAAAAAGATCACTTATTTCTTTATCATTTTAAGATTCAACATGCTTGTTAGAAGAACTAGTACTTGCGTTAAAATTTATACCTTTCATTCCCATGATGTGATTTTTGTTTTATCGCCTGAATCAGATCCTAGATCTTGTTGAGTTGTAGCAACAGTCTTTTGTTTCCCCTTGTTATTAAATTTATTTGGTCTCAATTCTGGATGTAATTTCCAACAATGGTCTTCATCATGACCATCTTTTGAATAATGTTTGCAAATAAGTTTCTCTCCCTCTTTCTTGACAGTAGCATTCTTCTTACCTTTGCCTTTAGCTTTCCCCTTTCCTTTGTCTCCAAATTTAAAGGGTTTCTTGTTGGACTCTTGAGGAAGGTTCTTGCCTCTTGATTCTAAATGAGTAGTCTGAACATATACTTCATATAGATTGGTGGGATTAAAAATAAGTATGGTATGTCTCAAACAACTATGCAACCCACCTATATATTTAAGGAGAGTATCTTGTGAGGTCAAATCAACACCCAAGATAAATCCTCTTTTCCTAAATCCTTGTGTGTAACTTTGGACACTTTGATCTTTATCTTGTCTAAAAAATTTCCAATCCATTATTTGTTTTTGCATGTAAGCTAATGGATACAGTTGTCTTCTTAATGCAGCTATAAAATCATTCCAAGAAGAGATAATTTTACCACTTTTCTTCAAATCTTCTTGAGTTCTAGCCTCCAACCAAATGAGAGTTGCACCTTCCAAACGAAGAGAAGAAAGTTGGATCTTTTTGACATCATCATCAATATTTTGGATCCTGCAATAAACTTCAATTTGATGAACCCAATTATCCAACTTTTTAACATTTACTTCTCCATTATACATTGGCAATTCAATCTTGACATCAAGCTTAAGTAAAGGAGACTTAGCATGTCCTCTTGTAGATGATGGAGGATTTGGTCTATGTGAAGAAGGAGGTGAGGATGGAGGTGATGAAGGAGGTGAAGGAGGTGGAGAAGGTGGAGGCTTGCTCCCATTACCACCATCACCTTTTGGTTGATTAGAAATTTCTCCTTGCAACCGTGTTGTTCTTTCATTATATAACACTTTCACTATCTCAGTCATACCAAAGAAATTTTTTGAAACCTCTCTCATCCTCAAACATCAGTTCTTTTCCTTGTCCTTCTTCATGTGTCATGACTTGTGACATATGTGGTCTTCTTGAGACAACTTGAGAGTTAGGTTCTTCAAGTCCAAATTGATAACGAAGTTCACCCATTTTGGGCTACATCTCTAGGTCTATCTTCCAATGGTGACCACTTTATTATATGCTCAAATGCTCAATACATCAACATAAAAACTTGAATCTGCAAAAATAACACTTCCATTGTGTCTAGAATGCTCAAAACCCCCCATCTAGGCTCTTCTTGAGCTCAAAAAGGCTTAAAATTGAGCAAAATACCCTACTTTTACTAAATTTGTCTGCAACTACAACATACTAGCTCTTAACACTGCAAAATTGGCAAAAAGTTTGCTTATGGCCTATTGGTGGGCACATTTAATTGGGAACTTGGAGGTCCTAGTTTCGATCTGGTGGTGTAGGCAAACATGGCGTGCTTTTAATTAAATATATTTTTATGGGCCTTAGCCCCACTGGTAACTATGCCCCTGGTTCAGCGATATTACATGACCATGGATCGCGGGCCATAGGCCATGCACCCATCCTCCAAACTTACATCTCGTCGTTGGTTATGTGTAACCACATGACCATGGGCAACAGGTGAGGGCGGTATGCCACGCGCCCTATCCCCCATGCGCTCCACTGTTGGTCATATAACAATCCAAAAACCATGGGTTGGGCCGGTCGTGCACGCTTGTCGGTTTGTCCTTTCCCCCAACCATCGACTTTTTTCAACTTAAATATAATGTGCCCACTAGGTTTAACAAGCAACATGTGTCGCCTGTTGGTCGAGTGTTGGTTTGGTATGTCGGAGGTTATGTGTTCAATTCTTACAGAGGCTTTTCGGTTGGTCAACCAAATTTTGGTGCCATCCAGAGTGCCACGTGGCGCCCTGGGATTGGGCCATGTGTCACTGTGTGATTGGCCCATCTCACAAACCAACAACCAAATAACAATGTGCCATGTGTCCTTGCACAACTAGCCCAAATGTTAGCTCCTGATTGCCCTCCTTATGACATCCGTACTACCCAGTCAGATGATGACATCAACACCACATCAGCGTATGGACTGCCACATGGCATCTGTACCTGCACATTCAACCCTGCACTTTTACTTTTTTATTGTATGGCCAAATCTTTAGAACGCGATAAATTGCTCATATGGTGTCGTATTGAGGCAATTCAAGCGTCGTTGGAATCGGCGTGACGAGCACTACGACTTGCCGTTGGTTTCAGAAGATTTCGAGCAATTGAATTTTTGAGCATTTTCTAGATCCCCTGGATCAACGATACATCTCCAATAGTAAGACTAACATCTAACATGAACTTATCCCCACTATCATTTCAAGAAAATTATTTTGCAGAGTGCATATCTTTGGCAATCCTATAACTTAAGCCTTCTTAAAATTATCGTAGGCCACAACTTCACCCATGACAAGCATGAATGCACGACATGGGGGTAGCTTCAATTTTATTTGCATTGGGGAAATCAAATGCTAGAAAAGAAAAGACGTGTGTAGTCTCCTTCATTCTAGAGTCACTCTTGGAGATGAAACTCATGGATTTGGTAGAGTGAGAGCTCGTATTTTCCACAATGATCATTATTGAGTGTCTAAAATTCATATTTAAAGAGGATCCATTGTCGTGACATAAATCTTGGGTGAAAGAATGTAAAGAGAACCATATATGTATGAGAGATGCAATTCAATGAATGAGGAGAGAGTGTTGGTTGAGAGACCTTAAGATGAGGTAAATACCTAAATCAAATCATGATTATAATATGAGGGTAAAATTATTATTCAATTAACAGATTTTACTAATATTATTATAATATTATTAACAAAACAATATTCAAAGGAGGATAGATATTACTATAACCCCTACGGGACAAAAGCTATAATAATAATTATGTAAATTCATAATGAATGTTACTAATATAATGTTATAGTAATGAATATTATATGATAGTATTAGTTACTAATAGGATAAAGTTGAGGGATTTCAAGGTGAATTGAATGTAATAGGGAAATAGGGGTTTAAGGAGAAAAGTGGGGAAGGTCATGATAGAAGAAGAGAGAAGTTAGGAATGGAAAATAGGACAAAGAAGTAGAAGGGAAGGGGTTTAGAGGAATGAGGGGAAGAGAATAGAAAGTCAAGGGGAGATAAACACTGACTCTAAGTGTTCTTCAGTGGATTGATTAAGGGAATCCAATTATTACCTACTTCCATATCATTGTCTATATTAAGATTGGCAGGGTTCTTAATAATCTCGATGGATTCCCTAAAACGCCTTTTGAGATAGTGGTATTTCTTAGCAATAATCTCAATGATCTCAAGGCCTACATGGCACCTGGTTTTGATGGAGTTCTTGAAAAAGGAAGATCTGTGTATATGTTCATGTCTTATATCAGTAGCATGTTCTTTCATCCTATTCTTGAATGATCAACTAGTGTCTTTGATGTGGTACTTTCCATAGAAATAATTTACTTTGTAGATTCCTTTGAGTTGATGTGAGTCTATGTCATCTCTGATAGACTTCATTTTTTGATTAATGGTCTTCATATGCTTGAATGTAGTAGTGATATCCTTCTTCTTTATGAAATTTTTAATTTTTTCAATCACTCCTTAGATAAAAGGTAGATAAATCCTCTTATTGGGCGAGTGAGGGTCATGGGGGTGGATCTTTCTTCTTTCAGCTATATTGATAGCTCTCTTGATGTATTTTTCTTTATAGCCAATCTCTTTTAAGACCTTAATCAAATGGTCATTTTCTTGATCAATGTGTTCATTGTCAAAGATCCTTATGCTTCTTATCACCAATGTGTTCAAGAATCAGTTTAGAGAACTTGAATACCTGGCATGAGCTTGGCTACAAATCAACATTTTTCTATTAATAGCTTAAACGAATCACTTGATTCAAAACTCTTAAACAATGGAGCAGATGACAACAAGGAATCCATGCACTTCTTAGTGTGTTTGAGATATGTTTCGATATTGATAGTGTGTGTTTTGTGCATATAGATTTGTAATTTTATTACAAATCCTGCGACAACTATAAAGTATTTTCTCTATTTGGCTCATGTCTATCTTAGCATCTCGTGTGCATTTCTCCATGGGCTCCATACTCTTCCTGAACAGGTCCATGTTGGTTTCCTCAAGGAGAGATCTAGCATTGGCAGCATAGAAATCAATTCCCATGTATGGAGAATCAATCTCAATTTTTTCCTATGTAGAAGATGACAACATTATGTTTGCCCTCTGGCATGCTATTTTAAGTCTACAAAGAGCTCTATAATGCAAAATTTGAATCTCATGTAGATTGGGAAGGTGTAATTAGGTTGACACTTATGCCTCTTGGGAAACTATTCAACATGCCTTGTAAGTGATAATTTGCAAAGACATGGTCACTTTTGCTCACAACCTTAGTTGTAATGATGTCAATTTTATCCGTGAGGATGCCTTCCTTCTTCACTCCCTAATTTATTAGAGATTTTGGTTCTTAATGTTGCAAGGAGAAATATCAGCCTTAGAGAAGGGTTTCAAGTTACCTAGTATAAGGAAAGACATAGAATGTTTGGCATTCTTTTCTCAAAGACTTGTTAATACATATTATTTGTCATAAGTGCAATTTTCCACTCCACTATCATTGATGTTTTCTTGCTCTAAAACTGGGGGTAAATTCATATTTATTAGGAGGCTGGTAAAACTATTCCTCACCTAGTGGTCACTCTACATACATCATGGTGATTATGTTATGCCCATGATAGTTGCTTCTGCTCTTCTCCAAGGTTTTCTCTGTCAAGCCAATTTAGTGTTTAATAGCACAATCTTTTGTTTAACATCAAACACCACTATACCTCAATATAAGCTTGTGGGCCTTCCTTCCTTGTGAATGTTGGTTCAGGGAGTTTCTCTATTTATGAAAAGTAGGGTTGCTTTAGTATCATTTTACTATAAGGACATGGAACCAACAAGTATCTACTTCATGTTGGTACATCAAATTACATCATTGTTAGCTATCACCGTCAACATTCAGAAAGAAAATGACTTAAAGCATTGAGGACACCCTTAATTTGTTTAGCTTGAATTGTTTATGGATTGAATTGATGAGTTAATAGAGTTACTGAATACTCTAAATCACTTAATTGTCGACCAAATAGTCACAATTGACAAAGAAACTCCTACAATGTTTGAATCTATTTACAATATGCACAAGACAAAATCAGGTTTCTTAAGCTTGAGTCACAACTCCAACAAGATGAAGTACATCAAAAGAATTGACATTTTAAACTAGTCTTTGTTTAGAGAAATTATTTGTTTAAGATTGACTACCATCAACAACCAACACATGATCAAATCAATATGCCATTTCAAGAGTAGATTTAAATGATGATGATGAAGTTCAAATTACACTTTCTAAGCCCATCATCAGACCTTGGGAAGAATTCATTAATAATAAACACATAATCAGTCTCATATATGAAAAGGAGGTGAACTTTCATATTCAATAATACTCCAAAAGGATCCACTTTCACAGTGTTGGGTTTCTTTAGGAATACCAATATTCATATTCTCCACTTCCACACCAAATTCTCAAACGCCAACATTTATATAGAGTTGGCCACATGAAAGATCAATGTTTTGATCTTCATCATTGTGAGCATTATGGAAATTATACTCATTATTCAGATAGATGTTCTAGTCACAAGAACTCTACAAGAGAAAAGTTTCACCTTTGATGGATCACTTCTTGCAATGGCCTTCAATATCCAAATAAAATATATTTGTCATACCACAAAATTCATTCTCGAGTATTGACACATTTCCAGTGGAGATAATTTCATCTTGTCACCTTGTATTTGACATGAGGGGAATTTATAATCAACTACTAGTTTCAAAGTCATCTCAAGCAAACCCGATCCATAGCTAGGACCAAATCCAACAACCACAGCCAGAGATGTAGCTAGAGATAGGCTCATGTTCCAAGATCATGATTTTATTTGTGGTCATCCCAAAACCACCATTCGATTTAGGGTCCTCCTTAAACCACCATTTAGTAGAAGTCTTACTGCTTCTGCGAGACAATAGTTAGCAGTCATCTTTAAATGACAATTTCAATGGTTTGTGGTCATCTTTAACCCATCATCAGAAAGTACTTCCATTTCATTGAATACATCAACTTTTAGCCAAATTTAGAATTGTTCTACGAACTGCTTTGAACCAAGTTCCAAAATTGGTGGTCAACCTTAACATTAGAGAAGTTTTGAGGTCTAAAATGGACCTCAAAACAAAACTGTGCAACCAAAAGCAACTTTATAAGAACCAATAGGATTCAAGATGATGATGTCAACCATGGGGGATGATTCACCATTTTTGGAGTAAAAAAGTAAAAAGATTAAAAGAAAATAATAATAAAAAACTAATTTTTCAACTCGTATTTTTAACTTATCTCTCTACGTTTTTACTCAAGTTTCCAGTAAGAGCACTCATTGGATGCATAATTTAATTCCTCATTCAAGGAGTTCCCATATTTCATGATGGACCAAGCTATACGAAAAATGAGAAATACATAATAAAAAAAAAGAAGTGAAATCATGTTTTTTCATGTATATCTCAATTGTAGCAGAGTCCATCGAAAGTATGCAACATGGGTACTCCTTGGATGAGGAATTAAACTATGCATCCTACAAGTGCTCTCACTCAAAATTTGGGTAAAACTGTAGGGAAACAAGTTGAAAATAAGAATTAAAAAGTTCTTTTTTCCTTTTTTCCGTCTATAATTTGATGATGTCATCTAATATTACTTTATTATTTCCACTATTATTTTATAATATTCCTTAGGAGGCCCATTTTAGACATCAAAATTTCTCTAATGACCACCATGAGTAGAAGACTATAACTTCTACTACCCTTTTGGTCAGTGGTCTTCGTTAAAGCACCTCTAGACTTCGACTTCTACTACATATATGGTTTGTGGTCTTCCTTAAACCATCTTATTTGACGAACACACCCAATCATTTATTGTTATTCCCTTTCATATTTCAATTCTCTTCTTGGACTCACATACACCCCTTTAAATTAATAGAAAAATATTGAAAACATTCCTCACAAATTATGTAAAATTATATTATTCATTTAAAAAAACCAAAAAAACCTAAAACAAGTTTTAAGAACCATTAAAAATCCAAAAAGATTTTTATAATAGAAAACAAAGGATCATAAATAAATACATATCTTATAAATAATAATACATCACCTACCTTATGCATTTTTAATATGTTACAACATAAATATACATATTTTTTAATTAAAAAAATCCAACCCTTTATGAAGAAAATAAATTTTATAACCTTTCAAAGTAAAAAAAAAATTCAAGCTCTGGCTGAATCATAAGGAATGTTAACCCCCTCCAAAAAAAAATTCAATAGAATTTGGAAGGCAAGTCTAAGTGATCACTTAGACTCATTGATATTTTAGAAAGGAATTTTGGGACTTCCTAATCTACGAATCATACTTTCGAAAAAGAACTAAAGGTTGATCTAGGCAAAAGTTTATATTGAAGGAATAAATGTTTTGTATGTTTAGGACTAATGTGTTATTTGGAATGCAAGGAAGTGATCACTTAGACTCATTGATATTTTGAAAAGGAATTTTGTGGCTTCCTTCTCTATAAATCATGCTTATGAATCATACTTTTGAAAGAAAACTAAAGGTTGATATTTGGGAGGACTAGGCAGAATGGTAAGTTATTATTTTATAAACTAGCAATAATTATAATTAGAGAAATTATAAAGTTGATTAAGGAATTAGTATTATTTATATTTTTATATTAATATTAGGAGTCATTTTTAGTGTGATTTTTGGATTTTTTGGTGTTGGAATTTGGTGGAAAAGTTTGAGGTGAAATTTTGATTTGTGTTATTTAAAATTTTGATTTGTGTTATTTAAATTGGTTTTTTAACTGTATATATAGATTCAGCACTCTCAAAAATTTCTACGGCATTTCAATTGTGTAGAGATTACCTCTCAAATTTTTTATTTTAATAAATTCCTGCCAAATTTGAGTGAAATTAAACTAGAAAAACCCACAATAAAAATTTCCAAAAAATCACTGGAAAAAACCCACCAGAAAAACTTCTAAAAAATTTCACTAAAAACAACTAATTAATATTATAGTGTTTATATAAATATATTATCTTATTAAAATTAATTATATTTTTATTTAATTTAAAAAAAATATGATAAAGTAAATGGTTAAATACTTATTAGGTTAACTTTTAAAAGTAAATCTAATCATATTAAAATTAATGTAGTTTATAAACCAAATGGGATTCCTTAATATTTATATATTATAAGCAAATTAACCAAACAATATATACCCATACATATTTCTTAGAAATAAATCATATTTATTCTCCTCATTATAACTAATTTAAATTTTATTTTATTTTAATTTAAAGTATTAAAAACAATATGCTAGCGTTCATATTTCGATGCTCGGTCGTGGCCGACAAAAGGGTTCACTTAATTTGAAGAAAACCAATGAGTAACATTCCGCTTACTTCGCATTACTCTTGACCTTTTACTACTTGAGTGTGAATGGTATATGCCATGTTCTTTTTGGTTGATGGCTTCAAAGTTTTGCTTTTCACAATTAATTTCTTTCCACTCACATACACGATGTATGCGCAATATTGGGTTGATTTAAAAATTAAGAGACATATTTTATATTAAATAAAAGATGGTTTTAAGTGGATTGTCATTAAAGTTATTATTTGTTACTTGTCAAAGTGTATAAAGATTTATTTTTTAATTTCATTTTAAAAAAATTAATGCAATAAATATAATAATAATAATAATTATGTTTATTAGAGTAAATATTGTTATAGTATTATAAATAAATAAAATATTTAATATAAATTATAATTTTTTAAGGAAGTTATGTATTACTTGGTGTATTATTAGAAAGAACAATGTGTGTTTGGGAGTTATTTTGATATTGATATAGTATAAATAAATTTGTATTTTTATTACAAATTCTGCAATAATTTTAAATTGTTTTTTCTATTTAGCTACTGTTTATCTTAGTATCTCGCATGCATTTTTCATGGGATTTATACTTTTCCTGAATAGGTTCATGTTGGGTTCCTCAAGGAGAGATATAGCGATGGTGGCATAGAAATCAATTCCTTTGTATGGAGAATCAATCTCAATTGTTGCCTATGTAGCAAAAGACAACATTTGTTTGCCCTCTCACATGCTATTCTAAGTCTACAAAGAGCTCCATAATGAAAAATTTGAATCTCATGTGGATTGCCAAGATGCAATCAGGTTGAAATTGATGCCTCTTGGGAAACTATTCAACATGCCTTGTGACTAAGAATTTGTAAAGACATGGTCGCTTACGCTCATAGCCTTAGTTGTATTGATGCCAAATTTATCTACGAGGATGCTTTCCTTCTTCACTCTCTAATTTATCAAAGGTTTTCGTTATGAATGTTGCAGGGATAAATATTAGCCTTATAGAAGTATTTCAAGTTGCCCACCATAAGGAAAGACATAGAATGCTTAGCATTCTATTCTCAAAGTCTTGTTAATACTAATATTGTTTATCATCAGTGCAATTTCCTATTGCACTATCATTGATGTTCTCCTGCTCTAAAAGTGGGGGTAAAGTCATATTTCTCAGGAGGATGGTAAAACTATTGCTCACTTGGTGGGTGCTCTACATATGCTATGGTGATTTTATTAAGCCCATGATAACCACTTCTATTCTTCTCCATCATTTTCTCTATCAAGCCATTGTAGTGTTTGATAGCTCAATCCTTTGCTTGACATCAAACAACACTAGACCTCAATATAAGCATGTGTCCTTCCTACCTTATGAACTTTGGTTTAGAGAGTTTCTCTAGTTTATGAAAAGTAAGGTTGCTTCAGTATCATTTTACTATAAGTATGTGGAATATCCACTTCATGTTAGTACATAAAATTATATCATTATTAGTTAATTTATACAACATAGGACTTAAAACATTGACGACACCCTTCATTTGTTTAGATTTAATTATTTATGACTTGACTGGATGAGTTAATAGAGTTATCGATACTCTAAATCACTCTATTGTCGAGCAAACAATCATAACTAACAAAGAGACTCTTACCGATGTTTGAATTTGTTTACAATATGCAAAAGGAAAAATCAAGTTTCTTAAGCTCAAGTCACAACTCTAACAAAATGAAATACAATAGAATAATTGATATTCTAAACTAGTCTTTATTAAGAGTAGATTCAAATGAAGATGACAAGTTCAGTTTACACTTTCCAAGCCCATCATTAAACCTTGGTGAGAAGTCATCGACAACAAACACATAACCGGTTTGAGATACAAAAAGGAAGTGACCTTTCACATTCCATAATTCTCCAAACCAATTCACTTTCAGAGTGTTGGGTTTTTTCAAGAAAAATCATATTCATGTTCTCCATTTCCTTGATTCTCAAATGCCAACATTATCATTGAGTTGGCAGCATGAAAGATCTGAGTTTTAATCTTCATCCTTTATGAGCATTGTGGAAAACATACTCATTATTTAGATAGATGTTACAATCACAAGAAACCTACAAGAGAAAAGATTCATGTTGGATGGGCCGCTTCTTGCAATGGTCTTCAATTGCCAAGAAAATATATTTGTTATACCGCAAAACTCATTCTTGAGTATTGACACATTTTTGTAGCAGAGAGATTCTCATATTCTCACCTTGTATTTGACAGGGAATAATTGATAGTAAACTACTAGTTTCAAAGTCATCTCAAGCAAACGTGAGCCATACCCAACAGCTAGAGCCCAGAGCCAGAGTTAGAGTTGTAGCTAGAGACGGACTCATGTTCCATGAGAATGATTTGATTTGTGGTCATCCCAAAACCACCATTTGATTAATGGTCCTCCTTAAACCACCAGTTGGTAGAAGACTCACTGCTTCTGCTAGACAATAGTTAGTGATCATTTTTAAACCATCATCTCAATGGTTTGTGGTCATCTTTGAACCATCATCAGAGAGCACTTCCATTTCATTAAAGACATCAATTTCTAGCCAAATTAAGAATTGTTCTAGGAACTACTTTGAGCCAAGTTCTAGAATTAATGGTCAACCTTAAACCACCACGAGTAGAAGACTTCAGCTTCTACTACCCTTTTTGTTTGTGGTCTTTCTTAAAACACCACTGGTGGAAGACTTTGACTTCTACTATCTATATGGTTTGTGATATTCCTTAAAGCACCCTATTTAGAGAGCATACCCAACCATTTGTTGTTATTCACCTTCATATGTTAACTCTCTCCTTGAACTTACACACCTTTAAATTAAAAGAGAAATGTTAGAAACATAATCCACATGGAGTATGTGAAAATTGTATTATTCACTTGAGAAAAAAGTAAAATCCTAAAGCGAACAACCATCAATTTTCTCAAGTAAAATCCTAAAGCGAACAACCATCCAATATCCAAAAATTACTTAAAATATAAAACCAATAATCCTAAAATATTATATTTATGACTATCACATAAATAATTAATAATTTTTATATGTTTCAATATATATGATTATTTATACATATTTTTTAAACCATAAAACACATTTTTTAATTAAAAAAATCCCAACCATTTTGAAGGAAATAAATTTGATAACATTTAAAGTAAAATAAATTTCAAACTCTCCCCATATCATAAGGATGTTAGCCCCTACCAAAAAAAAAATAGAATTTGGAATGCAAGGAAGTGATCACTTAGACTCATTGATATTTTAAAAAGGAATTTTAAAATTAAGCATACTTTTGAAAGAGAACCAGAGATTGATATAGGTAAACGTTTATATTGAAGGAATAGATGTTTTGTATGTTTAGAGTTTTAAGGGAGATAGTTTTGCTTTTATGTTGTAAGTGGGTAGGCTATATTATCTTATGAATAGGTAAATTATAATGTTGACTAATGTTAAGTTGTTTGGTTATATCTAACATTATGATATAGGTATATAGATTGTAAGGAGCCTTGTCTTATAAGTCGGTAAATATAAATAAAGAGATTATAAAGTTGAATAAGAAACTATTGTAAATTATAATGTTGACTAATGTTAAGTCATGTAGTTATATCTAACATTATGATATAGGTATTAGATTGGTAAGGAGTATTGTATTATAAGTTTGTAAATATAAATAAAGAGATTATAAAGTTGAATAAGAAATTAATATTATATTGTATGATGATGATGATGATGGTGGTGGTTAATGTTTACTGAGACCAAAATTTGATCTATCGGACCTAAAGAAACTAATTATTTAGTTTGATTGAAGATTTTATTCCTGTGCTCAAAAAACTTGGAGAGAAGCTTTTCGAGCTCACTGTAATTTTGACATCGTAAAAGGCTAGGAAGGTCAATATTGCAACAAAGATTTTGAAACTGAGATCTAATGTGGTTGTACATGGGGCACTCTAAGAGGAAGTCATTTTCGTCCTCGATGTTTGTATCCTCACAGAGATGGAAGAACCTTTTTATCCATGGCATTTTAGAAATTGGCCAATGACCCGTTTCACTATGGAGCTCATGAGAGTTTGTTCTAATCTTGGCGATACTAACTTTCTTCTTTGAGCTAGTTAAAACAGAGAGACTCTTTTGGTCTTCTAGGGTGGGGTTGATGACCTCCTTATAATATCTTAATTTTCTTTTCACTGCTAAATCTTTCTCACATCACATTTTTTCTTTGAACTTAGAAGTAACAATATTTTTAATGTTATTAATGTTTTGCAATGCAACATTCTCGTCGATCTCCCAATGGTTTAACTAGGCCCTGGTGTCTTTATACCAGCCTCATTTGAGCCTTAGGTGGTTTTGGTTGGAATTTAAAGCTAGTTTAGGAAGTCTATGGTCTCCTATGTTATTGAGTTTGTGCTTGTACAACAGAAGCCTAGTCATAGATAGGCTCTCGATAGGGGAAATGCCTACTTCTATAAGGAGAGCAGGATAGTGTGTTGCTTTTAATTTTGAGGTTATACGTTATAAAACACTTCTGGATTTGCTCAATCTTTCTCCAGGATTCTCTAGAGATGCTACAACCCCAAACCTCACATCCA
>APFE030579970.1:76495-81495 GCA_000404065.3 Pinus taeda
TTTAATTTAATTTAAAATATTAAAAACAATATGCGTGTGTTCATATTTCAATCCTCGTGGCGGAGAAAAGGGTTCACTTAATTTGAAAAATCTATTAAAAACATTGGAGTAACATTCCGCTTACATCGCATTACTCTTGACCTTTTACGACTTAGGGTGAATGGTATGTGCCTTGTCCTTTTTGGTTGGTGGCTTCAAAGTTTTGCCTTTCACAATTAATTTCTTCCCACTCACATACAATATTTATGTGCACTATTGGGTCAATATTTTATATTGAAAGAAAGATGGTTTTAAGTGGGCTGTCATTAAAGTCATTATTTGTCTCTTGTCAAGTTGTATAGGATTTATTTGAAAAACAATTTCAAGTAATATGGATTAATCAATAACAAGAATAATATAATATTAATTTTATTAGATAGTTATTGTTAAGTATGTGAAATAGAAATTCTATTTTAATTATGAGTGAAAATTTTATTATTTTAATTAAAATAAATAAATATTTAAGTTTAATTATTTATAATTTGATTGTAATAAGTTAATTGAATTTTTGTTATTTGAAATGTTATTGTTGAATGCATAAAGAGATTCAAAAGTTTTGATTTTTTTAATCCCCAGAGAATTAATGTATATAGCATTACAAAATTCATACACCATTTTTTTTGGGTTAGATTTCCAATAAAAAACAACAAAAAATATCTCTAAAAAAGGGAAAAAATGTATAACTTTTAGACCATGTTACAATAAAATCGTTATGATAAACTATATTGTATCCAAATTATATGGAATTATTTTGGAAAAATAAATAACATATAATTAGAAAGTAATGAAAAAAGGGCTAAATGCTATGGTCAATTTTAAAAGGTAACAACCTAAATCCATCTTAAACATGAATCTATCAAGCATAGAGAGAGATCAAATTTCTAAAGGTACATTATTATTATTATTTAATTCCATATCATGTATTAATTATTCATACCAAATGATAAAAATGATACATCTTAAGATATTTGATTCATCTGAGTTTAAGATGGATCTAAATTGGTAATTTTTTATATGTTGTCACATATACAATTATTTTCTTTTCTACACACAAAGGTACATAAAAAGAACTTCACTATACTCTCACCACTCTTGTGCATTCATTTTATCTTGGACCACCTAATTGCATTTTGTATCATTCTAGAGAAAAGTCATAATAATAAAACCCATATGCTATGTTACTTTATTTACTTTAGGAACATGTTTGACACAAAGCATAGAATAAACCTTTGGAACGGATATAAAGAGTTAAAGGTTCCATTTGATTCGAGTGTTGTTGTAATAAGGTTGTACAAGAATATTCTTAGTTTAGAAACACTGAGGGTTGGTGGGAATATATTAATTGTACTATATGACTTAAGCGAAGATATCCCTTATCCCTTACCCTTCATAAAAATTTACATTGACAAGTGGCATGTTTCGAGGAAGTAGGTTGTATTAGTAGTACTTTACCTAGAATAGTCATCATCCTTCTTCTTTATGCTAATGATATTGTTCTTAAGGAAACCTGCCCTTCTAATCTTGACGAGCAACTAAGAATTCTTAAGGATTTCTATTTTAGCAAAGATACGACAGTAAACATTGACAAAGCAAAGGATACAATTATCAAATCCAAAAAGATCACCTACTATAATTTTGTGTATGCAATAACAGCCTAGAGAAAGTTACTTCATACAAATATCTTGAAGTCAGCCTTCATCACAAGCTTAACTGAAACTATAGAATTTAGAAAAGGATTAATAGAGGGTGGAAAACCTATTTAGGTACAGAAAACAATTGGAAATTGGCTACCATCTAGTTGTGGGAAAAAGGAAGCTGCTTTTTGAGACTTCTTTCATTTCTATTATCTTATAGATTTTCTGAACTGATTTGAGTAATCATCACACAATTCAAGGGTGTTGTTTGATGATTGTTGCTTCAAACTGAATTCTCTACTTTATGCTCATGTTATCCTACTTTTTGCTCCTTCTTTCCTTGCAACTGGTTGCTGAATTTTTGCATTTTGTTTTACTCAATGAGTTCAAGTAATTTATCCCATCTTTTGTCATCTGGAATAGAAAACTTTGTTACTTTTCTATATGCCTCATCTACCTTTGTATACTTCTCAAAGGTTGGCCTAGTAATGAACAAATGTTGAATTTCATGTTGGATAAAAATATCATATTCTAGGCCTTCAAGGAATGGTTTACCACTGATTATCCCTTTGACTTACCAAACTTTTTTCTATATGTTGTTATCTCATGCAATATGTGCTGATAATTTTCTAGTGTAATCAATTGGCCACTAGAATCTCTTAGAGATGGAAGTCCTTTCTGAAGTAAAACATTAAACTTTCTATGAAATTTGTTCACCTGTACTTCTAAGTTTTGCATTTATTTTCTAACTGGAACACTAAGTTCTTGTTTTCCAAAACTCTTCTTACTTCTAGGACTGTATCAGTCCTCTCTTCAATTCCAAATTCCTTCAATTCTTCTTTTGTTTTAGAATTCAACGCTTTGATTATTCCGGTTGCTTCTCCTAGCTTGTGATCTAAATCTTCTTTGATTTATGTAATGGTTGCCTTTGACCTTGTCACTAGTTCCCCGTGTTTAAAAATTATTTCAATAGATGCCCAGAGTTTAGTTATGGTTGAATTTATATTAATCCATATTTTTTCTTTGCTTCAGATAATACCTGCACAATCAAAGATTCATTTTCATATTTTTCAAGTTGCTTGGTTAACATGAAGTTTTTTTGTAATTTAGCAATATATGCATTATCAGCCTTTATTTTGTTATATTAGGTCTTCTCCAACTGAGCTATGATCTTTTCAATCTCCATATATTTTAAAGACAAGTCTCCCATAGCTTTTGATAATTGCTTTGTTGGATGGTGACTACTATACTATGTTTATACTTTTGACACTGTTGTTGTAGATGTCCCTGCTCCAGTGTTCATTTGAAGTTCTCTTTCCTTGATTAATTTTTCCATCTTTGCCTCCATTTTCTAAATCTGCACATTTTGTTCCATAATCATTCGAAGCATGTTTTCCTTTTCCTTCTCCAGCTGACCTACTTCTTGTGCTTGGGGATGTTCAGTTGTTGGTAATTTCAATTGTTTCCTTGCTGCCTGAATGTCTAAATTTTTGCTTTTAATTATTTCTTCAACTACCATTACATCTTTAGGATTCAATCCTAACTTTAAAACCAAATATTCCAACCCCTCAATTTTGGTATCTTTAGCTAGAGAAGGCATCTTTTCTAGCTTTAAATTAGAGTGAATATTGTTCAGAGATGCTTGTAGCTTAGATGCTGCCATGACAGAACTTGTCAAGGATGTGTAGATCATTTCTCGTACTTACTTGTGAAGATCAATTTGATCTATAGTATGTATCTATTTAGTATCAAATGAAAATAAAAATGTTTTGTAATGTTCAACACTCTTAGGCACAACGACCTTTGGTTCCAAAAATGCTAATTGGAATTGTCCTCTTTCACTATCTAAGGTAAAAAGTAACCTAGTATGAGTTGTGGAATTTTTTTTCTAGAACTCTGCATATGTCAAAGTTTTTAGTGCCTCATTTTTCTTCTTCATCTCTAAGAATTTTGCAAAAATACTCTGCTTTATTGAAGAAGAAAGATAAGAAGGATAATCTATGGTGGTTTCTTCAATTTGTTGTAATGAAAATGTAGATTCTCTTGAAAGTATGATTGTGGTGGGTTCTTCATAAGTTTGAACTTATGAGGACTCTTCTTCAACTTTTATTGGATTTCTTCTCTTAACACTTTGAATGTTTCCTTATGGAACTTTGATCCTACTAGGGATAAAATTTATCTTGGTCTTTTCAATTCTTTTTTCTGTCATCCTTGGAGTGTCCAATGTTGTTTGACAGGAAACTATCTCCTCAAGTTCCTGCAATGTGTTCTCTTCCCATTCTTCTTTGTTAGCATACTATTCAATTTCAGGTTTTGCAATGTGCACTTATGTTGCGGATTTTTTCCCAACTCTAATTGATGATATTACTCCTAATGGATCATATGACCAACTAAAACTCAATCTAAACTTCATATGACTTAACAAATCATTAACTTCTTTTTCTGAAACTCTAGTGTTGACTATGAATGAGCCAACCTGTTCCTTTAGTTTAAATTGAGATTTTGCTTCCTGGAAACAAAATGAACATCATGCATGTTCATCATTTATCTAATATATTCTAGTGAGAAAATCCTCATGGGGAGGAACATTGGTAGTTTGTAAGGTGGAAGCTCACAACCATAGATTCTAATCTCTGTAAAATTCTTGTATAAATACCAGTCTCTAAGTTTAGACTGCTCACTCAAATGTAGAATCCTTTTGACATCCGTGGAAAGACTGGGAACTGCATCACTACTTAAAAAACAAATTTCCATATATAAATAATGATTAACAAAGTCACTGAATGAGAATTCTTCATAAGTTTTCCTCACTAATGAGGTCCAATGAATAATTGAATGTGGTTTTCATTCAACATCCATTTTTTGTAGAGGAAACTTAAACTTTTCTGACTGATGATATAAAAATAAGTAAACCAAAATTGATTGGTGCTTGAATGACCCTTCAACACTGAACTTTAGGAACTGATCATGAATTGCATCTGACATAAACTGGTTGTAATTGAACATGATTGAAGGTTTTTTACTAGAATAAAACATTGATAAGAACCCTAAAATAACTTCATCTACCCATTCATCATTGGTATATCCTAACAGATAAGAAACTAAGGAAACAACCTCCCTAGACATCTTAGGAAACATTGTAGAGGGATAGGGTGGGTTTGTCCTAGGTAATTGTTGACAGTGCTGGACCCGCCAACATTAAGGGGATCACCCCATTATGAAGTCCCAACTAGACCTCACACTATTTTCTATGGGAGTCCCATCCGGTATGATGGCCCGGTTTCCATTATCTTAAATATTTTCCTCAACTCTTGCTTGCCAGCACAA
>APFE030579971.1:13016-25190 GCA_000404065.3 Pinus taeda
TAGTGATTACCCCATTACTATTGTAGTTGTACCCCTTATTAATATTTTTGTGCCCCTATTGTCTCCATATTGTTATTACTGTGCCCCATAAGATCCCTCTGTTCTTTATTTTGTGGCTTTATATTATTATTGTTAGGTTGGTTGGGTTATATTGTGACTCCTTAGACTCCTATATATAGAAAGGAGGTTTTGTCATTTCAATCATCCAAGAATTGTTCATTTATCTAATGTAAAGGAGGTTGCCCCCTCGAAGAGGCTGAATTCTAAGGCGTTGATCTATCTTTTCTATCTTTTCTTGAGCTGGTTTCATAACACCTCCAAGTGACCTTAGAAGATCCACTTCAATCTTCTTCCTCTTCATCTACAAAATTATCTCTACTGAGTTCTGTTGTGAGCTCAATAATGTCAGAATTTAGTTGGAAAACAAGGAAGGTTATAGAGGAAAGCAATAAGAAGTTCAGAGAGAAGAGATGCAACAACAATTGTCATCCCATTTGGTCCCCTATTAGACTAGACTCCTCACTTCTATGGAATTGGAGAAGAATCAAATGAATTTTTTACTACATCACCCCTCCGCATAGTCCCTCCCATCAGGCTCATAAATTAAAAATGTGGATTTATCTCTAGATCTGACAAACGTATGTTTTCCAAATAAAATCAATTTCCATAGGCAGGTGGGAGAGATGTTGTATAGTGGATTAATTTGGAATGCCATGACCATAAGCAAAGATGAAAATATGTTGGAGAAGGCTACAACAAAAATAAAGTGGGATTAAGCAAATTATAGAGCTCTGCACTTACAAAATGAGAGCTTCAAAGAGATGATTGTAAAGTTGGGAGTCAACCTAGAAGATAAAGATGTTGTAGAAACTCTTATCCAAAGTTCACAGGCTGAGATCTAAGAACTGAGGCATAAGGTGAAAATTCCTGGTAGTGAACATGTTGGGTGTGGAGCTTGATTATCTTTTGATTATCTGGGTTGTTCATTAGGCGGATGATCTGACGGTAGAAGTTATGTTTAATTTAGGGTTTTTTCCCTAGAAGGAAACCCCTCACTATATATGAGGGAATTGTATTGTGTCTATATCAAATCTGTATTTTGACTGAGGAAGAGAGAGGAGATTGAGAGTAAAGAGGGAGTTACAGTGGATCTGTTGTAGGTTGTATCTCTTCAATTTGCTGGATAATATAATTAAAAAAGGACTGGTTGTTTCTCTGTGGACATAGCCCAAACTGGGTACCACGTATATCTGTGTCTCTCTTGTTTTATGTGTTTTCTGTGTTTATATTTCTGCAATATTTTATGTTTTCCATTGCTCTGAAATAAATAATTTTCTAATAGAACATGTGCAGTCTAGAGAACTTGCACAGGTGGAGGAATAAAAAGAGATTCTAGCCAAGGAGTTGATAGACCAGAAATACAAAGTGGTGGCCCTCAAGCAAAAGGTAGGAAAGCTCCAACAAATAATTGACTTTCATATTTATGTAGTGCTTGTGCCAAAGATTCCTCAGATTACCATATAACAGCTCATTAAGACCCTCACCGAGCTACACTTCTTAGAAGGATAAATGAAGAAATTATAGATGGATTTAGACAATTCCAAGTAGGCCTTGGCTCAAAAGGAGAAATAGTTGGAAACTGCCAAGACAAATGCAAAACTAATAAGTAAAAATTTACAACCAACAAACCAAGAAATCGATGAATTGAAAGACAAGCTGAAAGGTAACATGTCCCTCCTTTAGGTTAAACAACTATTTTTTGATGAGATAATAACAAATATGAAGAATACTTGGGAGTATCTGACCTTGATGGTAGAAAAAAGGTTGCAGTCAAGGACTGTGAGTTATTTATCCTATCCGCCAAGAAGGAGGATGAAAAGAATGCTGAGACAACCAAGAGATTCATTCAGTATGTCAATGAAAACCCACTAAGCGAGTTGAGGGCCATAAATGTTGTAGATCAAGTGATTGCAATCATGGAGGTATTTAATATGATCCAAAAGGAAGCAACTAGGGCCAAGGTCGAGGAATGTCTAGAAAGGGTGTCAAAGGACGTTGTTATTTTTGACTCAGAATTTAAATAGAGGGTTAAAGCTAGACTGCCTAGCTATTGGAACCTCGTAGAAGTATTGATCCCATGGGAGAAATACAATCATATGCTTGTAGAGGCTAAGAGTAGGGCTAATTCCTCTCATGAGAAGACCTCCTCCTTAATAGGAAGGACAATTGTGAACTATTTAAGGAGAGATTTCCATCTACTATGGCTGGTGAGGACATTATTTTGCACTAGGTCCAATTACGCAGGGGTCAGTGATCTTGAGATTGTTTATTAAAATTTATTTTTCTCTCCTCTACCAAGCCCAACACTGATCAATTTGTAAATCTTCCACAACTCTAGATCACCAACCCAACAAATATTCCTTCAAAACCTTGTCAGTAGAGATGAAGATATTTTTTGATCATGTCAATCATGACACCTTACTGTTTTTTGTTTTATGTGAATATTCTATTTCAAGAAATGAAGTCAAGTTAGTTAGGGTTTAACCAGTACAATTGTGCAATTTGCATACTCACAACATTTTGGTATGATGAATCATTAGTAAATCAAGAAGGAATATTTTGTAATGGATACTCATCCTAAGACCCTATAAAAAACTATTTATGATACATTTTGAAGGGTTTCGAATTCTGTTTTCATAAAGAGGTTCCAATTTTTGGTTTTCAAAGAGGTTCTGGAACTATTAATGGAGAAAGTGAAAATGTATGCTCTATCTACAGATTAATAAACAATTTTTGGTGATTTTGTCTTACATGAGGTTGTAGTATGCATTCTCTTCTGTGTTCCTTTCATCTATCTTTGTTTTCTTCTCAGATGACATGTAATAGTAGTTGCTGGGTGTATTTTTATGAAATCATGGATTCATTTATGTTTAATGTTGATTAAGATGCCCGTGACTAGTAAGATCTAATGTCTTTAATATGTGCTCCATGTAATTTGATATGCCATTCAGTGTTTCCTTCATCCATTTTCTTTTTGAAGTTTGATGCACTGGATCCTATGCTTAGCCCTGTGTATTTTATTTCATTTCTTCATATTCTTCTTTTGCACTTATTGCAATGACCAAATGAACTATGCACTTCTGTAATTTGGCCACCAAAGCTAGATATTAAGTCTTTTGTGAGTTTGTTTTTGATATCAATTTCCTCTACCCACTTGAGAGATATTCTGAACAAATTTTGTTTTAAAAATGTGTTTAATGTTGAATGTGAGTGAAATTTTTTAGCAGATTTTACAAACACTTCTAAGATGTCCTAGGCACTAACCTCTCCTCAACTTGTGGGTTGTCTCTAGACAACATAGGGCTTTAAATAAATTTGATAGCAAATTTCTAAGCCAAACAACCTCTTTTCAAACTTCACTTGTAGCAACATACTGGACTTCATCGCTACTCAAAGCAACAATATATTGCTTCTTGCTCATCCATGAGATCATGACAACATATTTAAGGTAGTGATTCATTTTCCCACAAAGATATCTTACGTTGTGTTTGACACTATCCAATGGTCATGTTTTTGCTCCATTTGAAATTGACTGAGGACATTTACGATAAAACAAATGTCAAGTCTAGTATTCACAAGATACATTAAGGAGCCAATTAATTATCTATAGCATGTAGGGTCTATTATCACCCTAAAATTTTTGTTTCTAAACTTTGGAAAGTTTGCCTTGTTTCTAGTCATAGTCTTATAATAGGTTTTGAGTCATCTCATCTCAATAGTGTCATTCTCTTTTCCAAATAAAGTTTGGCAGCCTCATTCCATGTCCTAGAAGCCTCACCATGTGTTTAGAAGTCATATCTCACATCATTAAAAAAAAATGAAACTAGCTACGAGTCCACGTTTTCGTAGCGCAGACAGTGTAAAAAACCAGTTTTGCACTAAGAAATCATTGAAGCAGCATTTTTTTCAGTAGAAAAAACTATTTTACTAGTCAACTTCCAGAAGGGTTCCTGAGCTGAGAACTCAATTTTGAAAACTGAAAGACTCTTTTGTTCCTAACATACTGAACTACAAAAACCTCTTTCTGTTTCTTCAAATTCGTTATGAGGTGGGAGAAATTTATGGTTAAACTTGCGCTACCAGATTGTTGTAGGTGCAGTTTTTCACAAATCAAAATTTTCCAGTTTATACCTGATATTCAAAGACAGTTTCTGGTCATAGGAAACGGTATTTTGGAATTCTAAAGGAGGTTTGTCTTCATCAACTCTCCAGGTATAATAACCTATCTCACTTTCTTCATAAGTGTTATTATTTTGGAGATACTAAGATTTCTTTGAAACCATAATTCCAGAGAACAGATTTTTCCTGTTTTACACGTGTTTTTAAAGGACAAATTCTGGACAGCTAGAGAATTGTTTAAAAAAACAAAAGAGGTTTCTTTTTCTAGAAAAAATAGACTACAAAACCTCCTTCAGTTTCGTAAAATATGTCATGGATGAGAAGATAAAGGCTCTGTCCCATGTGCTAATTTTCAAAGATCCTAAACCTAAAAACAGGGAAATGTGTTCCCTAATTCCTAAGGTTTATCATCAACAATAAGGTGACAACGTGGGAGGCTTCATTAAATTCGACCTCATGAGGTTGCAGCTGTCAAAGAATGCATTCAATGTTTAGTTAAGGTGGTTTAGTCATAATAAGGAGTTGTACTCCTAATTGTTTTAGGACTCTATGACTTTTAGTTAGTTGTCAAATGCATTTAAAGGTTTGGTTTATGGTTAGAATAGGTGTCACTCATAGAAAATTCGAATTCTCTTTATGAGGGATGATGGAATCCTTATTTTAAAAGCTATATATGAAGCAAGAGAATAAATGAGAAAAGGTTGGAAAATTTTATAGAAAAAGACTACTTTTGTAAATGTTGTGCAGGGACTGATATATATACAGAAGCAGTTGGACTTTTATGAAGCTGAGATTCTTAGTGTACTTCAATGAGCTTTATCATTTATCTTTGATATGTTTTAATTCCATGGTCTTAATGCTTATTACTCAGAATTCATGGAGGAACATGCTCTGACTTCTTTTAAGTGTTAAACTATGGTGAATTGAGTTCTTGGGTCCTATCTTTGGATGTTTTTCTTCAATGTTTTAATACTTATTACTCAGAAATCATGGTTACTCATGCTTTGACTTCCTTTAGGTATTAAAATTTGATCAATCACTTTAAATTATTTCCTTTTGAATACCTTGATGTATCATTACTCAGAATTCATTCCCACATGCTCTGACTCCTATGAACTTCAAGTTATTGAGACTTTCGTGAATGTGTCACTCTTTCATTGAAGTATATACAAGCCTTAGTTTTATAAGAAGAGATATTTATTATCTTTATCTTTGTCACTGACTCCATAGCCCAATGGTAGCAAGTCTCCATCTTTCAACCTATAAACATATAAAATCACAAACCATAGAGTTAGCCATCTATCCATATCTTTAATCAATATCATTAACCCTTTGAGAGAACCCTCTCAGGTTGAGGAGGCTAAGCCTTAGCTAAAAGATTGGTTTGAAATAGTTACATTGAGATAGTTTGATCAACAACCTATCAGGGTCCTATTTTGGTGATAACATTTTGGTGCGTTTGCTGGGAGTCTGAAGATTATTCATTCCCAAAATCAAGAAAGTTGAACTTCTAAAGGTAGCAAGAGCTCAGAAAGTTTTCGAGGCTGCAATCTACCTTGGCGACTCCACACATCAAATAACAAATTGGAAGGTGACTCCACTGCTAGAAGATTAATAGCTTGATGAATTTTCAAGATGATTTCCATTGCAAGAATGAATGCTAGGTATGCCCCTATGAATTAGTCTCATATCCCTGGTTTTCCAAATCCTATGCCAAAGGTTGATTGGTTAGATGATCTTCCAATATTCAAAGATGAAAAGAAAGACAATGCTGTTCTTCATTTGGTTAGGTTCCATATGCATGTACGCAGTCTTAAGGTTCAGTTCCTTGACTATTGTCTCATGAAGATGTTTATGACCACTTTAGAAGGAAAAGCATGGTCTTGGTATAAAAGCTTGGAAAATGGTTCATTATATTCTCTTGTTGATTTCGATGATGTATTCTATGACGTGTATAAAGAGTGCCATCCCTCATTATTGCTTGTCAAAGATTGTCGTAAACATTCTACAAGTTTTATTCAATATTTGGAGGATTGTTATGATGATGATGAATTCATGGATGAAGAAATTTTAGAGGCTCTTCATAACAATGCATTTCAACACCAAGAAGAGAGGATAACATCCCATGAAATTCAGCATGAAAATCAACAGAGGTTTACTTATGAAAATCATATTACATCCTCCGAGATTGATGTAGAGATGCAGTAGACTTGTTAGTCTTCGAATCATAATGAAGATGAAAATAATTGCAAACACCAAGAAGAAATACTGGAAGAATTTTTTTATAATCCTCAGATAGAGGAAAAGGTTGATCATTTATGTAATTCCTTGCAGTAGATTACTTCAAAGAATATTCATAATAGTGAGGAAAATTACATTGTCTATGGGAATCATGCAGAAATGCAGTTGGATAACATATCAAAGGAATTTTGTGTGGTTGAGAATCAGTTGTCTGAAGATATAGAATGTTATGAGAATCATCAAACTAATCATGTCTTTTTTGACCCTATAGTTGATTACATGGAAAAGATTTGTTCAAATTTCTAGTTATATTTTTATCTTGACGATCAGTTACATCTCATGTTGACTTGGTTATTTCAATATCATGTTTATTTTTGCTTCAAGCATAGTCAAGAGATTCAAGTGGCAGATCAGATCGATGACTGGCTTCATTGGAAGTTTCATGTTCCTTGAGCTACAAGTGGAGATTGCAGCTGATAGGGTAGGTAGGAATGTGCAAATAAGTTCAGGGTAGGTTGACTGAGCATCTGTTCAGTAGGTGCAGCTTGAATTCTTCTTACACAAATCATTAAAGGCTTGAGGAGCAGATTGGGCATAGGTTCAAATTTTTATTCTAGAGGATGGATAGCGGCACTGGAGCTACAGGTTCTTAGTGTACCACAAGGGCACACTATCCCTAATGGAGCCACTGTTCTCACCCTAAAATTTTTGTTTCTAAACTTTGGAAAGTTTGCCTTGTTTCTAGTCATAGTCTTATAATAGGTTTTGAGTCATTTCATCTCAATAGTGTCATTCTCTTTTCCAAATAAAATTTGGCAGCCTCATTCCATGTCCTAGAAGCCTCACCATGTGTTTAGAAGTCATATCTCATATCATTAAAAAAAAATGAAACTAGCTACGAGTCCACGTTTTTGTAGCGCAGACAGTGTAAAAAACCAGTTTTGCGCTACGAAATCATTGAAGTAGCATTTTTTTCAGTACAAAAAACTGTTTTACTAGTCAACTTCCATAAGGGTTCCTGAGCAGCTGAGAACTCAATTTTGAAAACTGAAAGACTCTTTTCTTCCTAACATACTGAACTACAAAAACCTCTTTCCGTTTCTTCAAATTCGTTATGAGGTGGGAGAAATTTATGGTTAAACTTGCGCTACCAAATTGTTGTAGGTGCAGTTTTTCACAAATCAGAATTTTCCAGTTTACACCTGATATTCAAAGACAGTTTCTGGTCACAGGAAAAGGTATTTTGGAATTCTGAAGGAGTTTTTCTTCATAAATTCTCCAAATACAATAACCTATCTCTCTTTCTTCATAAGTGTTATCAGTTGGGAGATACTAAGATTTCCTTGAAACCCTAATTTCATAGAACAAATTTTTCTTGTTTTACACGTGTTTTTCAAGGACAGATTCTAGACAGCTAGAGAAGTGTTTTAAAGAACCAAGAGAGGTTTTTGTTATAGACAGCATAGACTACAAAAAACTCCTTCATTTTAGTAAAATATGTCATGGATGAGAAGATAAAGGCTCTGTCCCACGTGCTAATTTTCAAATATCCTAAACCTAAAAACAGGGAAACATGTTCTAATTCCTAGGGTTTATCATCAGCAGTAAGGTGACAACGTGAGAGGCTTCATCAAATTCGACCTCATGACGTTGCAGCTGTCAAAGAATGCATTCATTATTTAGTTAAGGTGGTTTAGTCATAATAAGGAGTTGTACTCCTAATTGTATTAGGACTCTAGGACTTTTAGTTAGCTATCAAATGCATTTAAAGGTTTGTTTTATGGTTAGAATAGGTGTCACTTATAGAAAATTCGAATTCTATTGATGAGGGATGATGGAATCCTTATTGTAAAAGCTATATATGAAGCAAGAGATGAAATTAGAAAAGGTTGGAAAATGTTATAGAAAAATACTACTTTTGTAAATGTTGTGCAGGGACTAATATATACAGAAGCAGTTGGACTTTTCTGAAGCTGAGATTCTTAGTGTACTTTAGTGAGCTTTATCTTTTATCTTTGATATGTTTTACTTCCAAAGTCATAATGCTCATTACTCAGAATTCATGGGGGAACATGCTCTGACTTCCTTTAAGTGTTAAACTATGGTGAATTGAGTTCTTGGGTCCTATATTTGGATGTTTTTCTTCAATGTTTTAATACTTATTACTCATAATTCATGGTTACTCATGCTCTGACTTCTTTTAGGTATTAAACTCTGATCAATCACTTTAAATTCTTTCCTTTTGAATACCTTGATGTATCATTACTCAGATTTCATGCCCACATTCTTTGACTCCTATGAACTTCAAGTTATTGAGACTTTCCTGAATGTGTCACTCTTTCATTGAAGTATATACAAGCCTCAGTTTTATAAGAAGAGCTATTTGTTATCTTTATCTTTGTCACTGACTCCATAGCCCAATGGTAGAAAATCTCCATCTTTCAACCTATAAATATATAAAATCACAAACCATAGAGTTAGCCATCTATCCATATCTTTAATCAATATCGTTAACCCTTTGAGAGAGCCCTCTCAGGCTAAGGAGGCTAAGCCTTAGCTAAAAGATTGGTTTGAAATAGTTACACTGAGATAGTATGATCAGCAGCCTATCAGGGTCCTATTTTTGTGATAACAGGATCCACCAAACTAGATTTTGAACTCCTCAATTTCTTTATATTAGTATTCATAGGAGTTGTCATTGGCTTACTATCCATCATGCCAAATTTCTATAATATCTTGATCACATATTTTCCTTGAGCAAGATAAATTTCACCAAGTTTCTTCCAAACATATAGTCCCAAATAATAGTGCATAAGCCCAATATCCTTCATGTTAAATTCAACTTCCAACTTCCTCTTGCATTCTTGTACTTGATTTTCCACACTTGTAACAAGTAATTCATCCACATATAAAAGTATCATCATAGGTTCACCCTTGAACACTTTGTTGTAGAGGTTAGGATCTATAGAGCTATTGACAAAACCAAGTCTCAATAGGTATGCATCCATCCTAGCATACCTGCTCTAGGTGCTTATTTCAACCCATATATAGCCTTTTTCAATCTGCAAATGTGTGACTCCCTCTTATGTAATTCAAATCCCTGAGGTTGCTTAATATAAGCCTCTTCGTTAGTGGTCCTATTCAGAAAATTTGTTTTAACTTCATTTGATGAATGTTCCATCCCATAGTAGCAGCGAAAGAGTGAAGGTTTCTTCATAATTGATACCTTACTTTTGTGAAAAGCCTCTTTCCAAAAATCTAGCTTTATACTTATAAATGCTCCCATCCACTGCATGATTTATCTTATATATTCATTTGGAAATGATAATAGATTTGTCACTTGGTCTAGGAACAATTTCCCAAACATCGTTCTTCATAGTCCGTTGGTATTCTTGTTGTATTGCATTCCTCCATTTTTTATGTTCAGTTGCATCTTCATAGGAGGAGGGTTCAACCTCAATGATCTTAGTTATATAAGTTACATAACCATATTACCTTTTAGGTCTCTTACATTCTCTAAAATTTCCCTTAGCTATTGCATGTCCCTCTACCTCTTGTAGAGTGTCCTTCAACCAAGCAGGTATCTTACGAGTTTTTGGAATAAAAACATGTTGCACTAGTTCAATAGGTCCTTCAAGATCTTCATGAATATATGTAGGATCTTGAACATTGTAATTTTTTTAGATTTCCTCAAAAATGGGTACCTCTTCTTCAACATGACCGACCAGGATATATTTGGATCTCTTGTAAGCTACATTTTCATCGAAGATGACATATTTTCTTACTTCAATACAATGATCCTCTTTAATGTAGATTCTGTATTCTTTTGATGAAGCACTATAACAAAAAAAGATGTTTTTTGTACATGTAGGATCCAATTTCTTCCTCTTGTCCTTTGGAATGTGCATGTGAACTAGACATCCAAATATTTAGATATTATCCACACTAGGATTATTTCCTGTAAATGCTTCTTTTGGAGTCATGTTATTGAGAATTTTATGAGGGCTTAGAACATAGGGATATCTTGATCATGGAGCATGGCTCTAACACATTCTTCCACTGATCTGTCTTCCTTTCATTCACACCATTCTATTTAGGGTTATAAGGAATACTTATCAAAATGCTTGAAGCTCTTTGGAGGTGTACTCTCCACCATTACAAGACCTTAGGGTCTTTATCTTTCCTTTTGTCATATTTTCTACTTCATTCTTGAATTCTTGAAATTTCTCAAATACCTCATCCTTTTCCTTGAGGAGGTATTGATTTGGCTCATCAATAGGTAAACTATATGGGTCACAATGACACTCTCCAACTTATTAAAATTGACTTTTCACACATTTATTTACATATTTTGTTATGTTTTGTTTAGTGAGAAGGGTGAAGGTGAGTTACTATATCAACATAGTTACCGATCAAACGAGAAAGTGAACTGGTACCCGTTTTTTTGAGGTAGCAAAAAACCACCCGATTTTGAAAAGTGGTGATGCAAGAATAAACTTTTTTTTTTAGCATATTTTTGGCACTTTAAATTTTCTTATGTATCAAGTATGAACATTTTTTTTCGATGTTAGTGATTTTCATGCTAATTTTTAAAAGTATTGATGCAACATCAACCCCTTTTTTTTAGAAAGTTGATTTTTGACACTTTAATTTTTAGATAGAGGAAGAATTATGTAGCAAGTATGAACACCTTTTTTAAATGTTAGTGATTTTCATCTTGATTTTGAAAAAGGTTGATGTAGCATCAACCCTTTTTGTTTAGAGGGTTTATTTTTTACACTTTAAATTTTGTAATGTTCTAAGTGTAGATATTGTTTTTAAATGTTTGCGATTTTCTGTTCGTAATAACCATAAATAACTCATAATTAAATAATTTTAAATAAAAATTAAAAAACATGTCAAAAAAACTCAAATAATATATTATATATATATTTTATATATATATATATATAACTAAAAAACACTCATACAAATGTCAAATAAAACAGTTCATTGTAAAATAAAAAATGTTTTAAAATTTAAAAAAAAAAAAAAAATTAGTTTAAAAAGGCTTTAAATTAAAGGAAAATTTATACTTCATCAAAATAAAAAATTCATCCTTAACGATTTTTTTAAGTTAAAAATAATAAATAAAAACAACACATGATATTAATTAAAAAATTCTAAACACATAATACAAATTTGAAATAAATAAGTAAATATTCAAATTAAAAAGTTGATTAAAAACAAAAATTAACAATTATAATTATTAAAATAAAAAATAAATGACAAATAAAATTGGAAATACAAAAGAATTAAAAATAGGAAAATATTTTAATTAGAAAACAATAAAAATTAAAAAAAAAACTATTAAAAAAAAAAAAAAAAAAAAAAAAAAACTATTAAACATTTTAAAAAAAAATTCCACCATGCCCCGCGCGAGGTTGGCCACGGGCGTGGGCAGGGAGTCAATTTGCACGGAATCGGCTAGCCACCCCTACGCAAGGTTGGCCACGGGCATAGGTAGGGAGGCGACATGCACGAAATCAGCCAGCCACCCTCGGGCGGGGTTGGCCACGGGCATGGACAAAGAGGTGGTCTGCATGGAATCGACCAGCCACCCCTGGGTAGGGTTGGTTGCGGGCGTGGACAGGGAGGCGGCTGTGTGCCCCACCCATGGGTGGCTGGCCAATTTCCAAAATTGGCCAACCACCCCCGGGCGGGGTTAGCCGCGAGTGCGAGCGGGGAGTCGGGGCTGCACTTAACCGCCTCCCC
>APFE030579971.1:25901-40122 GCA_000404065.3 Pinus taeda
TTGAATTTTTGTTTTCTTTTTTATTATTTTTTGTGTTTTTTTTATTGTTTTTTTTCAATATTTAAAATTACTTTCTTTTTATTATTTTTTGTGTTATTTTTCATTGTTTTTTCATTTTATCAATATTAAAAAAAATTATCTTTTGTATTTATTTATTTTTGTTGTTGTGTGTGTGTGTGTTTTTTTTCAATATCTGAATTTTTGTTTTCTTTTGTATTTTTCATTTTTATTTCTTTGTTTTTATCTTCATTTTTTTTTTTTCTACTGGGTCTGTGTCGATGTTCCTCTAACAACCTGATCCCATTATGGGCAAATTGATAGTTGATTTTAATAATGAATGGAGTCTACCCCCACAATGTATCAATTTCATGGTTGGTCTTTAATTTTTCAGTACAACGGGTCGAGTTCACCTACACCGCATGTCAATTTGATGGTTGATTTATAAATTTTTTTGCAATGTATCGAGTTGTGTTAGGCTAAGATTTTAAAATCGCTATATATTTTCCATTTAAAAAATAAATTGCTCTTAAGTGTTCGTTTTAAAAGTTTTTTGGCATAATTTTTTTTCATAATGTCATGCTTGAAATATTTTGAAAATTTGAGATTACTTTGTAGTCATAATCTTTGGTTTTAATTGCATGGTTGAATAATTGTCAAGATTTTAATGTTTTTCTAAGCCATGATATTTTATCTTTAATGCTATGGTAAAAGACAATTATGATTTCAAGGTTTTTTAGAGTCAAGATATTTTATCTTTAACAACATGGATGGAAATAGTTGGAATTATCGGGATTCGAGACATGATATTTTATCTTTAACATCATGTCCGTGAATTGTTGGAATTTTACAGTTTTTCAAAGTCCGGATATTTTCTCTTTAACTTCATTGCTAAAAAATGTCAAAATTGTAACCTGTTTTTTTTTGTTAGTCCAGAATAAACAATTTTTTTAAAGGGTGTTTTTTTCATCCATTAAAAAAAAAAGGTTTTTACTTCCCTTTAAAAAAAATGTTGAAAATTTACCTAAAAAAAAATTGTTCTGGAATAAACAATTTTTTTAAGGGTGTTTTTTTCATCCATTAAAAAAAAAAAGTTTTTAATTCCGTTTAAAAAAAATGTTGAAAATTTAGCTAAAAAAATTGTTCTGGAATAAACAATTTTTTTAAGGGTGTTTTTCTCATCCATTTAAAAAAAAAAAATGGTTTTTACTTCCATTTAAAAAAATGTTGAAAATTTACCCTAAAAAAAAAAAAAACATCGTTTTTGAATAAACAATTTTCATTTTTGGTTTGTTTTTTCATGTTTTTTTAAGGGTTTTTGGACTCGAATACCCAATTTGAGGTAATAGTTCCCGTTTCATCCGTAACTATGTTTATCATGTGAATATGTATTAAATGTAGGAATTGGAGCAGTTTTGGGTTGACTTAAGTGCAGGAATTCGAAGTGGGAAAGCAAGAGAGATTTTAGGAGATTGGTCTCCCTCCTTAACACCTCAAATCATTCGAAGATTCCACCACCATATCTCATCAACTCGGATTTACTAGCAGCCAAGCAAGTTGAGTCCATTGGCAGCCAAGCCAGCAACAGTTAAGAAAGAGTCATTCTTGAGTTAGGGAGACAAGTATCCCTATTTTCTAAGGAGTTGTTGGGAGCTCCAGTTTGGTATAAATAAGAGAGCCAAGGGACTCATTAGGATTCGATTTTTTTATGTAGCCAAGAGGCAATTTGAACTGAAACATTTTGATTGTTGTTGTATTGTTCTATTTGACATTTTGATGATAATGAGAAATTTTACCTTGATCTAGCACTGAGTTGACTTAGAGGGTTGAATCTCTTGGGTTAGGGCCCAACCCTAGTAGTAGAAGTTCCTCTTTTTGTAATGTATTCTTAGAGTAAAATGATAGTTAGCTATTGAATTTGTTTATGTTTTGTTTAGCTTAACAAGTATTTGAATGATTTATTAATCTTGTTTCCATTAGTTTGAAGTAAATCAGAGGTGCAGTAGTGCAGGAAGGTAATCCAAAAGATCTTGTGACAGTGGCCTCTTCCTCATCTCCCTCATGGGATCATGATTAGAGGGTCCCATTCTCACAGCCCCAAAAACAAAGTTGTCTTTTGGTCATTGCATAACTTAGACATCATTTTTAGATAGATCATTGTTTATGATTTCTTGGAAGCATCTGTAGTTTTTATTTTGTTTCTTGAGTTTGATATAGCTTAAAAAGGCATTCCATTTCATAGATCTAGTTATTAGAAATAGATAGATCAACTTTCTCAAATTCAAATCATCATTCCATGATGATATGTAGTGATGCATAAATGAAGAGAAAAACAGTTTTTTTGCACGGATTGTTGATCTGCAGGGAGGAACTCATCCAACTAGCTTCACCTAAGTCTTCTCCACCTTCTACTAAGGTACACTAGCCCATAGTCCAAATCTCTGTTTTGCAACCACCTTAGGCAAATCCAACCACCCTAAAGTGTTGGGCTTAGCCTCGGGAAATGTGCACCTTCCCTACACCTTCTCTCACTGTCATACATCTCTCCAACACCTCATTACACCATTCTTGTCCTCCTAAAGCTTTCAACTAAATTCCTATAGAAAATCAAGACATCTTGTAGCAAACTAGGACATCATGTAGCAGCTACATGATCTTCTGTAGTAGCTTGTTTAACCCTATTTTGACCAGAAATACTAGTATGGGAGTAGGTTAGGCCCTCATATTGGATTCCATGCCTATTATTGCCACCTGAGATCAACTCTCCCATGCATTTCCCCCCTATAAGATCAAATATAATAAGCATATCATTTACATTTCTGAATTTAGAAATTAAGACTCTTTTTCTGCAAATACAAAATGAAACAGTTAGTGCATGCATAAATAAATCATAGAATGATAGAACAACTTCCCATGTCCAAATAGTCCAAATAGCTAGATATCAATTGCACATTTATCCTAGTTCTTTCCTGCAAGTATTTTGTGTTATTTCCTAGCTAGATGATTTATGACATTTAATAGCATTTATCATTTAGTAGCTTTCATTTCCTAAATAGGAAAGCATTTACTTTCCTACATTAGAACTAGATTTACATTCACTGTCAACAGGTCAGACTCCTTCTAGTCAATAGAAGACTGGTCTGGGACCCGAGCAGTTTAGCACCCCAGTTGAGAAGTGACATGAGTGGAATGTTGCATCTACTGTGTATATAACGTTGTCACCTCCAAGTTTGTACATGATCCAAGTGGCTCTAGAGACACACATAGGACAAAGAGGGCTTAAGAAAGCTTGAAAATCAAAGCGACCAGAATGCTTTCAAACTAGGACTAGAGCATAGATCTCGTCATCCTCATCACGGTGGTGCAAACGGTTTGTCAATTCGAACTCGTGTGAGGGAGAATGAGCCAATCAAAGTTTTGGTCAAAGTTGGACTGTGGGCCAGGTTTAAGTGTCCTACAATTTGACCAACCTTGGGACATGAAATCTATCTCCCAAAAGTGGGTGAAATTGTGGCCTCGTTAAATTGCCCAATAACCCTTAAATTTGAAATATTTAAAAATGACCATTATGTTAATAATATATATATATATTATATATAGATGGTGGCGGGCCACCACCCCCGCCACCCCCAAAACTATATTGAAAAACTTTTATTAAAATACGGCCAATGGCCATGACCCCATCGGACCCTCCTCCAACCTCCCATTATCATAACACATTAAACATAACATAACGGGGGTGGTCGGGCCACCTCCAGTGGACCCGGCTCACACCCCAACATTGTACGGTATGCCATGTTAAATAAGGAGACTGACGACTATCAAGCCCATGCCAGCCATGTGGGCTGGCCCGCCACCATGTGACGGCCCCATGTACAACCAATGTACAACCTCCCAAATAAATCAACGCGCCCACAAAAAATTTAATGTGCCAACAACTTCGAACCATTTTTAATGAAGGTTATGGCTACGCTTATAACCATACACCCAATAATAAAATCAAAAGGATTTTTGCATGTTAATTTGGGAGGGGCGGGATTTGATCTCCCGACCCCTCCTCAACAAATTGCTTTATTTACCATTACACCAAACGAAGTTTGGTTGACAACTTCGCCCAATTTTTTTATATAAACCCTCATTTCATCAGTGCGGCTAGGCATGGAGGAACCAAGAGCGCACATGGAAATCGAGGCAGAGTGTTTTAATTAATTTATTGCAGGTGGAACCATGAGCCTGAGAAAAACATAGGTGGAACCATGATTGGGAAAAATTCTCAGGAGGGTGAAATTTTCGCAGTGTCCAAATTGGACAAACTTTATGTCAATCCTAAACCTCTCGGTTACACGAACTCGATGGCGCAGTCGATTTCCTGATCTGAGCAACATATTTGCAGAGGACCTGGAGGAGGGAATTTTGAGGAATTTAGGGGGAATCTAAAATATTCCTTAAGCCCCAGAATTCCACTTTCTCAGAATTCAGAAATTTGACAGTCGATTTTGCACTATTCGACGCCACAAATATGATGGTGCATTCATATTTTCCATTTGCTCATTTCTTTTTCTGGCCATTTTTCTAAGTGGAGTGCAATTGTTAGGGTTCATGTGCGAGCAGCTATTTCCATGGGATTCGATGTCGTGAGATTCGACGTGCAACCAGCTTCAGCAGTTTGAGATCCTCTTCTTCAGATGGCCCCTAGATGTGAGGTATATGCAGTGTGTTATGTACTTCTTTTTCTATTCATTGTGTTGCACAAATCCCTGTTTGATGTTTGATGTGGGGTCTTGTTTCTTACTTGTTTTCATGATTCCTGCTTGATGTGATGCGGAATCATTTGTAGATGTACTTATTGTCATGATTCGGGATGTTTTATTTGAGATCCCTTTGTCATTATGTTGATGGGATACTCATGTGTCACCATGTATGTTTGCATTGAGATCCCTTTTATGCCAGGTAGGCGAGATGCTCATTATCATCATGCATGAGTTTGTGTCATACTGATAGGAGTCCTTTTGACTGAGAGTTCCTGTAGAGGAACATCTATTGGAACCACTCCTACGTGAGGGAATTTTCCTTGTATGATAGAGTCATCACCTCTTATGTACATTATCACTATAGACAACACTTAATGCAGTGGCCTACACCATCTTGACACCAGGGCTCAGAGACGTAGTCCCTCCTGGATGAACTTCGTTATCAACGTCTTGTTATTTCATGTGCTGACGAATGTCATGTTTCTCTTATTACAACATGAAGATGTATTCATTAATGTTCTTTTAAAAATGAAATTTAACACATCATGAAAGTAAAAGGTCTTGGAAGGGTCCTTTGTCACACCCGGACCTAGATTAAGTGTATCAGAGTGATCTTTGCATGGATGTGAATTGCAAGCGTGAACAATGGAACATGCAGCGACGGAGGATGAAAAAGTGATGCACAAGACCATGTTCAAAATTTCCCAAAGGGTAGAAATAATGTATGAAAATCTACAAAAAGAGATAGAGGAAAAGGAGTGATTGCAGCTTCAATTGCAAGCCACAGAAGAGGCCTTGGAAGAACTGAAGCACAACAAGTAGAATCTTCAAACAAAGAACGCTAAATTGAAGATACTTCTACATGAAGAGAAGGAGGAAAAATAAAGTTTGCTACGACAGTTGCAAGCTAAGGACGAGGCCTTGGAAATGTTGTAGTATGACCCATGTGAGGTAAAAAGTAGTTCCCTGAATTCATGTATGTGTCCTCATGATGATTTCGTTGTTTTTGAGAATCATACCACAGGAATTGGCTCCAAACTGTTGAAGAGAATGGGTTATGAAGGAAAAGGCTTGGGCGCTAATGACCAAGGCATTGTCAACCCCATCAAAGTGGAGGAATTACCCCGTCAAACAGGACTTGGGTATGTGAAAAAGGAAGTTGGGGAATGTGCTGAGACAGCTAGCGAACCACCAACAACAGATGAAGAGAAGCCCTCATCAGTTCTTTCCAAATTGATAGAGGAGGTAAAAGATGTTGATTTCATTTTAGTTTCATCTTCACATAGTATGATTTCTGTTGGAGATTTGGAGATCCCAATTACAAGGACAAACATGAGGCTCCTTACCAGGACAAGGCACGAGGAGGAAAAATAACTTAGTGTTAATAACCAAGGCATAACTCAATCATTGGAGGCTGTGCAGAGGCCTCAATTTGCAGGCTTGAGATACATTGAGGGAGAATGCTTGAAGGTGTTAGATGCTTCCTAGACATCGTTGAAATCGTCAAGGAAAGAGAATGATGGGAACACATCCCCATCATCCCATGGCAGTGCCCATTGTAGGGAGAGATTTGTGTTGGCATTATGATACAGGTATGACACATGTGTTGTCCTTGATGGTAGCTCACTCAGATGATAGATCACAGTTCAGACTCATGGTATGAAGAAAGAAAGGTATACACAAGTTCACTATATACTAAGTCACGTATATACGCAGTTTCACTATATACCAAGTAGTGTATACACGCAGGTTCACTATATACAAGGGTGTATATAACATACACACACACTTTCATAGAAGGAAAGGCGCGTACATGTCAGAAAACTAAGTTTTGGTCCGTGGTATTTGGTCCATGGTATTTGGTCTGAGGTATTGACCCCAGGTATTAGGTCGAAGGTATTGGTCCTACGTGGCTTTGGACCATGGTATTGAGAGAAGCCTAAACCTATATAAGGAGAAGAAGATCATTAGGCCAAAGCACAAGCGTGCAAGGATTGAATATCTGATAAAGTGTGAGATCTAGTATGCTAGTTATGGGTTTGTGATGCTTTGCTTGATCTGAACCAAGGATGCACCTATACAGTTGATGATGGATGATGGATCGGGATCATAAGGCTTGGAATGCATTACAATTATGTGGTTTGACTAGATATGAATTATTGATGCATGTTTTATTGTATAAGTGTTATGATTTGGGTATGACTAATGTTTGGAATAGCTGCAAAGTTATGAGTAAATATTTGCAGATATGTACACGGGTTGGCTTTGGTAAAAGCGAGTATACATGCTGGTTTGGTTCATCATAGTAGTGTATACATAGTGAGACATGATATTTGAAGTTGTAGTTGGATCTGGTTGTTCTTGCAGAGTTCTTTGTTTTGCTCTGTGTTTTGGTGACTGTGTTTTGTTGACAAGGTTTCAGTGTTTCAGTGTTGGGTGATTCAGAGATTGATGATGCAGGTGTAGTTGATGGGTGTATTGCAGTGGTGATTGATTTTGTGCTTCAATGTTGTTGATGGGTCCCGTATGAGAATTGGATGAAACATTTCCTTCATATTATGGTGCTGTGATGAATCAAGAAGGTTGTAGCCTTCAGTACGTCGGCGCCTACGTACTAGTAAACGGATCAGCTAGTACAAGAGCTAGGGGGTTGTAGCTCCCTTCCAGTAGTAGCTAGAGAACGAGAGAAGGTTGTAGCCTTCTAAAGGTGGGTGCCTGCATACTGGTATGAGTCTGCGCCAGCACAAGATTGTAAACATGTTCTTATTATCTTAAAGAAAACATCAGCAGGTGGTTTTTGTCCCACATTGGGTTTCCACCTTATATAATGGTTTTCATGTGTGCTTCTTATGTGTGATGATCTGTTCTATTTTACTGCACCTGTTTACTGTTCATATGGTTAATGAAGTTTTGATGCATTGATTAAAGATCAACATATAATCGATTAACTAAATCATAAGTTTACTGGATATACGCTAGTTGCATTAAACACAGTTGCGTGTACACGCGGGTTCCCTTAACTGAAGTAGCGTATATAAATCTAAGTATGGAAATGAAAAAGTTAGTAATTTGCTAATACTGATTCACCCCCCCCGCTTAGTACTATTTCCAACAATTGGTATCAGAGTAGGTCCTTTGGTAGAAGCTTGATTGCTTGAAGGAGACCCATAGAACAATGGGAAAGAAAGTGTGTCAGAAGAAGAAGATAACTCAAAGGAACAATGACAACCTGCCGTTGAGTGGAAGCAAGTATTCAGAATCTGAATCACCTCAGATTGAAGATGAGCAAGCAAATGAAGCATCAGATAAAATCATAGATCAACAAGATCTATTTAACAAAAGGGAGAGTGCCCTCAAAGAAGAAGTTATCAGCTTAAAAGCTCAATTGGAGTGTGCCTTCAGAGTACGTCAAATGTTGCAGGAGTAGAATGAAGAACAAGAAAATGAGATTCTCAAACTAAGGCAACAAGTGGAAGAAGGAAGAAAGTCTGAAGAAATCTTGAAGAAGCAATATCTGGAAAAGGAAGAACAACATCAGGTTGAGGTAAATATCTTGAAAGGCAAATTAGAAGAAAAAGATAAAGTATTACGATTTCAAGACAATACTAAGATTTTGGATGATATTCTTAGTAGTCAAAGGTCACCTGTTATCAAAACTGGTCTTGGTTTTTATGAATTTGTTGAAGGTGAATCTAGCTCACAAGGTGAGACAAGGAACTCTAATGCAAAATCTGAAATGCTCAATAAGGAGATGAGAGGTCAAACCCATCAACAACCAAGGAAAGATAATATTCAAAGAAAATCTTTTGCTCCTAAATATGGAAGTGATAAATGGTTATTTCCTTCGATGAATAATGTTGAATGTTATGTATGTCATAATTTTGGACATGTTGTAGCCAAATGTAGAAGTATAATTGTTCAAGACCATCACACAGAAATATCATAATGTTCCAGGTACTTTAATGGATATTGATTTTCTTGCAATATGTTTGGTCACAAAGCTGTTGATTGCTACAGAAGGAATATGAAAAATGTAAGATGTTATGCATGTAACAAGCTTGGACATATAGCAAAGGAATGCAGGAACAAAGTATGGGCATCATACCAAAAGGAGAAAACATCATCACAGTCAAAGATATGGAAGAAAAAGGAAGTACAATCGTAAAAATGTGGCATAGCAGAGTATATAGACATGACAGACTCAAAGGGAGCTGAAAGTGTGGAACCTCAATGTTCTAAATCTCATACGCAAGTTCCATGAAGACAAGTCATGTGTATACATGAGTTAAAGGTTGCAGAGTCACGTACGTGGAGCTCTGAAGAAAAAGCAGCTGAACAAACTCAGGGAAAAGGGTCTGATATGGTCCGATCATGGTATATGTTGGTTGGCACAAGTTCAGGGGGAGCATATGCTTTGAATAATGCATAATTACTGGCATTATGGTTAGAAGTCTTTGGTGATGATGCTTATTGATACATCTTGCTATTGATTGTTGATTGGCCAAGAGAATGGATTGTAGGTTACAGTTCTGGATGCTAGTGACAGATTCTTATGGTGTAGATCATTTATGGTGTATGATAGTTGCTGATGACTATCATGGTCTTGTTTATATTGTTGGTCATTGTTATAAAAGTCATGTATATCATTTGATGTAAAGGTCATGAAAATACCCAATTTGTAACCCCACTTTGCATGGGAAGGATGATGTAATAATGTCTATTACAGTCATGTATAAACATTTGGTATATCCCCACTTGGTTGGATGGATGAGTTAAAATGGTGTATCCCCATTTGGTTGGGATATTGATGTATGTATGAGTCATTGGTGATAGGAAGGTCATACTGACTTAGTTGAGTTGTAGAGTCATGTTATTCTCTTGAAAAATATTTTTGCAGACTCGACATGTGCTCGGGGGGAGCATGGATGGATTGGTACATCTTGGCATGTACAAAGGGGGAGCTCAATCAAAGATTTTAGCATGTACTTAGGGGGAGTATGGATAGCAGAATGTACATCAAGGGAGAGAATATCTTGATTCGCCCTTTTCCCTTGATGTCAAAGGGGGGAGAGTGACTTGATGTGGTTGTTTCCATCAAGTCCAAAGGGGGAGATTGTTGGCATAAAGGTACAGGTATGAAACAAGTGTTGTCCTTGATGGCAACTCACTCAGATGAAAGATCACAATTCAGACTCACAGAATGAAGAAAGAAAGGTATACGTAGGTTCACTATATACCAAGTCACGTATATACGCAGGTTCCCTATATACCAAGTAGTGTATACACACAGGTTCACTATATACAAGGGTGCGTATAATGTACACACGCACTTTCCTAGAAGGAAATGTGCGTACATGTCAGAAAACTAAGTTTTGGTCCGTGGTATTTGGTCCACGGTATTTTGGTACTTGGTCCATGGTATTTGGTTCGAGGTATTCACCCCAAGTATTGGGTCCAAGGTATTGGTCCTATGTGGTTTTGGACCATGGTATTGAGAGAAGTCTAAATCTATATAAGGAGAAGAAGATTATTAGGCCAAAGCGCAAGCGTGCAAGGATTGAATATCTGATGAAGTGTGAGATCTAGCATGTTGGTTATGGGTTTGTGATGCTTTGCTTGATCTGAACCAAGGATGCACCTATGCGGTTGATGATGGATGATGGATTGGGATCATAAGGCTTGGAATGCATTATCATTATGTGGTTTGACTAGATCTGAATTATTGATGCATGTTTTATCGTATAAATCTTATGATCTGGGTATGACTGATGTTTCGAATAGCTGCAAAGTTATGAGTAAATATTTGCAGATCTATACACGAGTTGGATTTGGTAAAAGCACGTATACACGCTAGTTTGGTTCATCATAGTAGTGTATACATTGTGAGATATGATATTTGAATTTGCAGTTGGATCTGGTTGTTGTTGCAGAGTTCTGTGTTCTGCTCTGTGTTTAGTGACTGTGTTTTGTTGACAAGGTTTCAGTGTTTTAGTGTTGAGTGATTCAGAGATTGATGATGTAGGTGTAGTTGATGGGTGTATTGCGGTGGTGATTAATTTTGTGCTTCAATGTTGTTGATGGGTCCATTATGAAAATTGGATGAAACGTGGCCTTCATATTATGGTGTTGTGATGAATCAAGAAGGTTGTAGCCTTCAGTAGGCTGGTGCCTACGTACTAGTAAACGGATCGGCTAGTACAAGAGCTAAGGGTTGTAGCTCCCTTCCAGTAGTAGCTGGAGAACGAGAGAAGGTTGTAGCCTTCTGCAGGTGGGTACTTGCATACTGGTATGAGTCTGCACTAGTACAAGATTATAAACAAGTTTTTCTTATCTTAAAGAAAACAACAGCAGATGGTTTTTGTCTCGCATTGGGTTTCCACCTTATATCATGGTGTTCATGTGTGCTTCTTATGTGCGATGATATGTTCTATTTTACTGCACCTGTTTACTGTTCATATGGTTAATGAAGTTCTGAGCCACTGATTAAAGATCAACATATAATGGATTAATTGAATCATAAGTTTACTGGATATACGCTAGTTGCATTAAACACAGTTGCGTGTACACGCAGGTTCCCTTAACTGAAGTAGTGTATATGAATCTAAGTATGGAAATGAAAAAGTTAGTGATTTTCTAGCACTGATTCACCCCCCCCCCCCCCCCCCCCCAAGTATCATTTCCAACAAGCTGAGGCAAGCTCTTATCACCATAATGACACCAAAGACAGAAAGGAAAGGTATAACTAGTTTCGATCTTCGAATGTTCATTTTGATTATAATCATGTTGTTAAAGATGAACGTAAAACATGGCATCAAAAAACATGTACCTTTTGTGGATTACATAACCAGACATTTTCTAAGTGTTGGAAAAGAATGGCAGCACACAAAAGGATGAGGCATGAAAGACCCTCTCAAAAGCAAGTAAAGAAACATGTTAAGAATATTTGGAGGAAGAAGATGTATTGCAGTCATTGCGATAGAAGTGGCCATCATAGAGCCACTTGTTGGAGTCTCCATCCAGAGAAACACCTTAAAGACAAAGCATCGGTGCATGAACTAGGTGGAACAATTGTTCGACAAACAAAACCACCATTGGGGGATGACCCATTCACAGTGATGAGTGAAAAATGGTTCTAGATATGTTAGCTTTTCATGGTTGTGATTTTGTAAATCATTTGTTGCATTTTAAAATGTAAAAAGTGATGATGTGTTTTCCATTACGTGTTAAGCAACAATCATATCTAGTCTTATTTTGTGTTGCATGATAAATTGTGAAAGTGATGTCCTGTTTTCATCACTTGTCAAAGCAAAAATGGTGTTCGGCCTTATTGTTGTAAATCATGTGTTGCAGCGATGAAGTGTTTTCCATCACTTATTGAAGCAACAATGATATGTTGGCCTTTTTTCGTAGTTGGGGTATTGTTTCCATCTTGATGTAAACTTGACCACCGAGTATGTGTTAAACTCGTGGCAAGTATGGGATGCTTGGGTCATTAGTTGGTCATGAAATTCAAGCATGTAATTTGCAAAAAAATGTACTATAGGTTGCATAGGTTTCAGGTGTCGGCTCATCGCTTAAGAATCTGAAGAAAAAAGGTGAAGGAGCTAGAAGCGAGACCTTTTAGGAAGCTTGTTATGCAGACAAGGTACAAAAAAGTTGCAGATTGTTTTTCATGCTTTTGGAGGACCAAAAGATCCTTAGTGGGGAGGATTTATGTAGGTGGCTCCAAAGACACACATAGGACAAAGAGGGCTTATGAAAGCTTGAAAATCAAAGTGACCAAAATGCATTAGAACCAAGACTAGAGCATAGATCTCGTCATCCTGATCATGACGGTGTGAACATTTTGTCAATCCGAGCTCGTGTGAGGGAGAACGCCAGTCAATGTTTTGGTCAAAGTTAGACTATGGGCCAGGTTTAAGTGTCCTACAATTTGACTGACCCCAGGACATGAAATCTGGCTCACGAAAGTGGGTGAAATTGTGGCCTCGTTAAATTGCCCAATAACCCTAATTTGAAATATCTTAAAATGACCATTACTTTAATAAAAATAAAAAATATATAAATATGGTGGCAGGCCACCACCCCCGCCACCCCCAAAACTATATTGACAAAATTGTATTAAAACATGGCTGACAGGCCATGACCCCCATCGGCCGCCCCAACTACTTTAACAAAAAAAAAAAAATGTTTAATTGCATCGGCAGCCATGACCCCGCCGGACCCTCCTCCAACCTCCCATTATCATAACACATTAAACATAACATAACGGGGGTGGGTAGGCCACCTATGGTGGACCCGGACCACACCCTAACATGATACGGTATGCCATGTTAAATAAGGAGGTCGACAGGTATCGAGCTCGCACCAACCACGTGGGCTGGCCCACCACCATGCGACAACCCCATGTACAACCAACGTACCACCTCCCACATAAATCAACGCGCCCATAAAGCCAATAACTCCGCACCATTTTTAATGACGGTTATGGATACGGTTATAACCATATGCCCAATAATAAAATCAAAATGATTTTTGCATGTTAATTTGGGAGGGGTGGGATTTGATCGCCTCACCCCTCCACAACAAATTGCTTTATTTACCATTACACCAAACAAAGTTTGGCTGACAACTCTGCCCAAAAAACTTTTATATAGACCCTCATTTCATCAATGCGCCCAGGCTTGGAGGAACTAGGAGAATGCATGGAAACCAAGGCAGATTGTTTTAATTAATTTATTACAGGTCGAACCATGAAACTGAGAAAAACATAGGCAGAACCATGATTGGGCAAAATTCTCAGAAGGGTGAAATTTTTGCAGTGTCCAAATTGGACAAACTTTATGTCGATCTTACATCTCTTGGCGACATGAATTCTCAGGGGACATGGAGGAGGGAATCTTTGAGGAATCTAGGGGGAATCTAAAAGATTTTACGCCCCAGAATTCCACTTTCTCATAATTCAGAAATTTGATAGTCAATTTTGCACTATCGATGCCACAAATATGATGGTGCGTTCAGATTTTCCATTTGCTCAGTTATTTTTCCGGCCACTTTTCTAAGTGGAGTGCAGGTGTCAGCATTCATGTGTGAGTAGCCATTTCCATGGGATTTAACGTTGTGAGATTTGACATGCGACCAACTTCAGCAGTTTAACATCTTCTTCTTCAGATGGCCCCTGGATGTGAGGTATACACAGTGTGTTCATGTACTTATTTTGCTATGCATTGTGCTGCACAAACTCTTGTTTGATGTTTGATGTGGGATCTTGTTTCTTACTTGTTTTCATGATTCCTTCTTGATCTGATGCGGAATCATTTTGGGATGTACTTGTTGTCATGATTTGTCATGTTTTATTTGAGATTCCTTTGTCGTTATGTTGATGGGATACTCACGTGTTGTGTTATGAAACCAGCTCAAGAAAAGATAGAAAAGATAGATCAACGCCTTAGAATTTAGCCTCTTCGAGGGGG
>APFE030579974.1:0-11732 GCA_000404065.3 Pinus taeda
ATAATCACATGAACCTACTGAGAAAGCAGAAACACATAAGATATCATCTTCACATTTGATACTTTGGAGAAAGGCAATCTTGAGTACCACGATCAAATAAAGAAACACCAGACTACGGGAGAAGTGAGTGTTAATTTTTAAAATTGTGATATAAACATTGGTTTTCAAGGGAAATTGCAATTAACAATGTACAAATTATTGAATAAATAATTACCAATTAAACTTTTAAGTCACATTTTAATGGGTTATATGCTTAAAATTCTAGGATTCCAATGCATATTTGTTACACCTCTATTATAGACCAAGAGAAATGTAACAAATCAATGTACACTAGTGGATCAATATGATTGTTTTCACATAAGGCTTGATCATTAAAAGGACATTAAGGTTTGTACCTTTTGGGACAATTACCAGTATAGTCAACATCAGAGAAAATAAAAACAACCAAGAACATGAGAGAAAATACAAATGACCTAGATCCATTAAAACCTTGAAAGTTTGTTCATGAACTCTATGAATTTGGTATAAAATGTGTACTATATTTGAATCTTCAATTTGCCATTAAATTAATGGGACATGAATTCCCACAAAGGAGTTCAGAAATGTGCAATTAAGTTGAGCTTTCATATTGTTATTCAATTGATGGACACTGAATATTAAATATAAGATAAATATATAGGAGTAGCATGTGAGTGTCAGTTTTATATAGAAGATTCTTTTTATTATTAATAAAAATATAGATAGTTAGTTTCATTTTAAAGGGTTATAAATATGAGTTATAAATACAAGACTTAAAAGGTTGTAAATATTTAAAGTGTTGTAAATATGAGTTATTAATTGTTTTTACTCAAAACCTGATAAATAGCAATTTAGCAATTTCTTTTTTTGAGTACCCAAATTCATGTTTCTGTTAGTTGAATTAACATAGATAAATATATAAGGAGTAGCATGTGAGTGTCAGTTTTAATAAAGAAGATCTTTTATTATTAAAAAAATATAGATAGTTTCATTTTAAAGGGTTCTAAATATGAGTTAGAAATACAAGACTTAAAAGGTTGTAAATATTTAAAGTGTTGTAAATATGAGTAATTAATTGTTTTTACTCAGAACCTGATAAATAGCAATTTAGAAATTTATTTTTAATTGAGTGACTCAAATTCATGTTTCTTTAGGTTGAAGGTAAAGCCACTAAAGTGGAAAAAATTGTGATGCCAATAATTAGAGGAATTGTCATGATGGGGTGATAAGAAATTTAATATTCCAACAAGAGGAGGTAGTAGTAGATTCTAAATAAATTAGCAATGCAACAACATAAATGCTTGCAACAAATTTAGAGAGATCCACCTTGTTGAATAATGCACACACTACATGGATAATGGATTTCCGCACTTTATGCCTTACAGCGTTTTCTTTGCAACATCTGGTGCAAATGCTAGTTTATAAAATTTCCTATTTTATGAAAGATAGTTTTGGCCTAGGAGTAAGCCTTCCTATTTTGAATTTCACTTCAGGGTAAGCTATAAATTCTGTATATCTAATTTATACGCGGTTGGATATACTTCTAATGTTAGATTTAAATTTGATATTTAACTTAAACCAAATCACTCCCATCCCATAATGATTTATCCTGGTTTAAAAAAATATTTAAAAAAAAAAACTCCCATCCCATAATGATTTATCCTGGTTTAAAAAAATATTTAAAAAAAAAACTCCCATCCCATAATAATGATTTATCATGGTTTAAAAAAATATTAAAAAATAAATAAATTAAATCAATCTTGTGTATTTATATAAATATGATATTTGGAGTGAATCTATAGATGAAACTCTCTAAAATGTGTTTTATGTAAAAAAAATATTTAAATTAATCTGGCGTATTTATATAAATATGATTATTAGAATGATTTAGATTGAATTGAAAGATAAAATGTGTTTTATTTGTAAATATTTTCTACCGTAAATGTTTTGTACTATGTATATAATAGTATTTTGCACGATATATGTAAGAGTAATAATTTTTTTTAGCTTTAATAAATAATCTTGTTAGATTTTTGTTTTCATTAGATTTGTTTGAATTTGATTTATGTGAGAACTATGACACACTTGTACATGTATCATCTTCATCGAAGTGTGTAAATGATCAACCAGGGATGAAATAAAGGTTAATAGAGCCAGTATAGACCAACACTTATTAAACTTAATTGAATTAGGGAAACCATTAAATAAATGCAAAAACATTCAATAATTTATATTTCCATGTTAAATGGGGTAATAGACACTATGGATGATAAGTGAAGCATGGACACTACGTTTTTTCTGTCTCCTTCAAATTCATTAGTTTTTTCTTGTCTCCTTCAAATTCTTTATGACATCCCATTCATTAATCATTTAACACTTCTTTTTATTGGGAATAACTATTTTCTGTTAAATCTTATCCCTTGTTTTTTAAGAGGATTTGTTGCACTCTCAATTTAGGTTTATTTGCATTAAATAATTGAAAATCAAATATATATCTATGTTCATTGGGAAGATTAATTTGTATGAGAAATTTTCATAAACTTGTTCTAAAAATGTTCATAATTCAAAATGTCATAGAAATATAATTGTCTCCATAATATCTTCACTCAAATTAAAGTATAATTGAAGTGACTACTTTCCATTTAGATGTAATACAACATGGTGTAATTAATTAGTTAATTTCCCTTGGGTGTTCATCATGGTTATAAACAATTAAAATCACATCTCTAATATATGAAAGGAGAACATCATTTTCATTTCATTGTGTAAGGTTTCCTTGAGCTTAAAAATAATACGGGGTTCCAATTCCCATCTCTTTTGAGAATGGAAATCCCATGAGGCTTTTTCTAGAGGGACCCCATAGTGGATCCACAATCCAATCTCAAAGACGATGTTGATGTTAGAGGATGTGTTACATAGGGAAGCATGAGTTCCAATGTTGAAGGTGTCCCAAGAGTTATGAAATTATAGCTTATAACATTTACCCAATCAAGATTTTAGCCATTGAACATTCTTGGGTACACCCTCTTCCTTTCAAATAAGAAGAAATATTATGAAAAATACATGGTTCATCTACACACAAAGAGTAGTTGTCGTTTCATGATGACATGCATTGTATATTGCCTTGAATTTATTAATCCAACACATAGAAGATAATAACAACTTTTAACTAATAAATAACACATATCCATATCTAGTGAGAATAAGAATCTAAATATTTTAATTTGAAAAGACAAAATTCAAGTTCAAATGTTTTGAATCTCATGATAAATCAGGCATCACTAGTCATACTTACTTCCTTTCTTATGATTGCACAAACTTGAAAAAGCTTGTGAAAAATCCTCATTATTTCAATTAATTCTAACCTAATGAAAATAGTTTTCCAATATTTCGATATTTGAGAGTTTGTTTAGTTCATGTTTGATCTATTTCTCGAAAGAAACATTGAAATCTATGATTTAGAAGAACATGTAGAAGGTTGTCCCTTCATTGGGCATCATTATGGGAAGATTTCCTGATCAATGACTATAAGAGCGAGATGATGAGTGCCCTTGAGTAGCAAAGTATTTTTTGGGAGAAACATTTTAATTTGAAATGCCTCTATATATGCCATATATATAATGCTAACTATTGAAATATCTCTTAACTTAACTATTAATTCTAACTTAATTGAGATTGGATTTATGGTTGTCCCATGCCCATCAATGATAAGAAGACATAGAATTGTGTTACATTTGTCTCCATGTTTCATGACAAGAGAAACACTAAGACTAGTAATTTCTCAATTAAAACAACACATAGAAGTGAAAGGAACATATTTCCATTCTCCTTTAAACAACAATTCCATGTAAGTATGGATGGTGTATTGAAAGAAAAAAAAAGAAACTATGAACTCATAGCCACATGCACAATGTTTTACTCTCATTTCTTTTCCGAAAGAGAGTTCAACACCTTCTAATGACAAAATAATCATTTAAAGGTATGGTTACAAGGGTTCCTATGTTGCTAGTATCTGTTGTCAATGATGTCAAGTTATGCAATTCATAGATATCAATATTAGGGGGAGTCGAACCAAGATCAAGAAGTAGCTAAGGGTCTAACACAATGTGGCAGATGAATGTGATTGATAGGCAACAAAGGGGCCTGGTAGTTGAAGGGATAATCTAGTATATTTCCTAGAAGACTTAAGGAAGTATATAACTTGGCGAAAAATATTATAACTAAAATAAATGACTTTGTCATGAGATCTCGTTTCTTTAACATTGGCCCCTAATCAATGATTAATGATGATTAAACCAAGATTAGTGAGTATGGGACATGATTAGTAGTGCTTAAGTATACTGGGTACAAGAGCACCAGACACTTGAGTGTAGTTTATATAGGAAAGTTGAGTTTAGGATTTGATATGATGTGGCAATGAGACATGAAAAATATGAGTTGTAAGGACCATGTCACAATGCACGATTGGTCCATGGTGGATTGACTTGACAAACCCAAAGGTCTTGGGATTCGTACCAAGATCCTGTCTGATGAGGTTTTCCTGTGTATTTCTTTTTTGGCCAAAATGGCTGAAAACAAAGGTTTTGTGCCAAAATAGTGCATATCCAAAGGTCAACCCTTGTGGGGTCCGTATCGAGCTACTTGAGTACTGAGATGTCGAAATGAACATGGAATAGTACAATATGGTAAGTCTTGGATGGGGAAGTTTTTGTCAAGTTTTAGATTTGGAAATTTTGATGCGAAAATCCCGTCAATTGAAAAGTACTAAGGTATCTGCACGAGAAACAAGTGAAGCAATTTGGTATGACATGATCTAGTGTGATAGGGAAACAACCAATTGTTGTGTCTGGGTACCTTGCTAGTGCCTTGGCAAGGTGGAACGACGATAAACCATCCCCACCTTTTCACTTGGATAGCACCCCATCCAAGATACTTAAAATAATCGTTAAAAATATATTACTAGTTTATTATTATTATTATTATTTTGTTGGTTGACCCATAAGGGGTTTGAATCTAGAGTCTCATGGAATATAATATTTGATCATCAAGGTAAACCCAAATTAAGCTACCCCATGAACCTAATGTTGTATTAATTTTTATATTTTGCATGTATCTATAATTTAAATTCAACTCACATTAATAATATTATTAAATTAACATAAATATATGTTTAAATTATATTATTATAAATAACTATAATAAAGAATTGCATTAAATTTTAAATATAATTAAGATAATTAATTAAATTAGATAATTATAGTAAAATATTGTAAAAGCTTTTTGGTTTATCATAAATTACATTTAATAATATAATAATAAATTTATAATTTAAGGCATTTTTTTATAGGATATTAATTTTAGGAAGACAACAAAATTTAAAATTTGAACATAAAAAAAAATAAAAATTAAAAAAAATACTTAAATCATATTTTTATTTTTATAATAGAAATAAATTTAACATCAGCCACCTAAAATCTTACCCCTTAATAGCTATAAACAAAATTTCCAAAAATATCCAAAAATATTATTTAGATTCAAAATCCTACCAAACTTTCCATGACACTATATTTTAGTCATCCATCATTCGTCAACAATCTCGTTACAACACTTGTTTTTTATATCTTGAGAACTAACGTCTTAACTTGTTTAATTTTGATTTTCAATTTTATATATTGACAATTGACTCCTTACTCGTTTATTGTTTTTGGGCCTTGCCTTAACTAGTTTATTGATTTTTTATTTTCAAGAGTGATCTCATAATCGATGCAGGTACACCCACATTTTCTTTCGAACTCAGGAATCTGTCGGGACTAAGTATTTTTAAGATTCGAATCTGTTGTGTGCCATGATATATATATATATGTATGGTTTTTTGTTTTGTATTAATAGTGATTTACTAAAGTGATTATTGAGATATTTATATTAGTAAATTTGAGTAAATGAGTGATTATTGATATATTTATATTAGTAAATGAGTAAATGTGATTAATATAATTTTGAGTGATTATTGACATATTAATATTAGTAAATATGATATTAAATATTTAATGTTATTATTTTTTTCTTTTTAAATTAATGGTTTAATTTAGTTATTTTTTATAAATTTTTTATTTACATAATGTTTTTATTATATAATGTTATATCATAATTGTATTAGGTAAATGTAAAAAGACATATATTTACATGATTTTATTTATTATTTTATAATTTATTTCATAATTTAATAATTGTACTAGGTAAATATGAATATGTAAATATATATTTAGAGATGCAAGTTAATTAATATTTGAAATTCTATCTATTAATGTAAAGGAGACAACAACAATATGTTAATATCTTTCACTTATCACCATAAAATAAAGATTTGGATTAAAAGAGAAATTACTCTATCAATGTTCAATAGGAGGATGTATATCTATGTAGTTATAACATCATAACAATAAGTTGAAAATTAGAGACAACACTATCAAAGTTTCATGTACCATGTGTAAACAACAACTTAGGATGAATATATTCAAAAGCTGATTGCTTGGGTCAAAAGGAAATATGATGAAATTATTTTCTCACATACATATTTCTCTTATTACAAAATGGTTGGTAAATACAGATATGCATCAAAAACACCTACTTCATGACACATTTTACATTGCTGAGATAAAAAAATCATAACATCAACTAAATTCTACCTTTATCTTAAATAATAAATATTATTATTATTAAAAACAATTAATATATAAGTTAAATATACATATATTTAAGAAAATGTGTAACATGATTCTTAACCATAGAAGTTCTTAATTTGTAAATAGACTTTGTTACGATAACTATGAGCCAATACCATGTTACAAGACCATGGGTGAATACACAGTTTATAAATACAACATATTCAAAAAAATCATATATATATATATACACACACACACACACTCCCAACCTGTGGCTTAGCTTGGGCCTCACCAACCCTTAGCATGACTGGATTTTTACCCACAAGTTTAGAATTAGTGTCTTTTACGCCACTAAATGTCTTAACTGAAGACCCTCTCACCATCTACTCTACACCTCATAAGCTAATTATAAATACAATTTAAAATAAATTATATTATAAATAGAAAATAATAATATTGCAATATCAATATAACATTTATGTTACATGTTCAAAAGCTAGTGTAATATTGGGGTTTGATATACTTTTACATATTATTCATTAGTGATAATTTCTCTCATAACTCCTTGTACTTACAAATTGTTTCTCAAGATACTTGAGAACTTTTGGAGAATGGTTGAGTATGATTTGCAAAATATTTGAATTTACATAAATAGTTACTTTACATTATTGCACAAATCATTGTCTAGTTTAATCTTATTACCTAAATTTTGTGCAAAGATTTCCATAAATTTTGGTGGACACTAAACTTTAATTTGCATATTTAAATTTTACTTCTACGTAAATTTATATAAAAAATTGCATAAAATATGGTGCACAATATTTACCTAAATATAAAAAATGTCTAAAGTAACTATTGGATTAATATTTATTTACATTTATTCTCACAATCTAATTTTAAATTAATGAAAAAACAATAATATCAATCATCCCATCTATATTTTGTACAAAAATTTGCCTAAATTTAATGAACACTATACTTATTAGATTTACATATTTAGATTTTTATTCTTACTTAAATTTAAATTTCTAAAAAAAAGAGATAAATTCTAATAAACAACTTCCTAAAAAATTTCAACAATAATGTTTAACGGACGCCTATTCACATTTATTATTTTTTAATTTATATATGAGTAAACTAATTATACAATAGTTAGCAAAAATTAAATTGTTAAGCTTTCATTGTAAATGAAACTCACCATTCAGGCCTTGAGCGTTATATCTGCGAACAATACAATATAGTAAATATCTGCGAACAATACAATACAGTAAATTTAAAATTGGGGTTCCATTCCAAAGCACAATTTTCAAAATTGTCCGACCGTAATTATATCCAGAGGGCATATAGAACTCTAGCCTAGATTCATTCTGGAGTATTCTGTCGCTGTGAAATATTGCTTGGAAGGTTAAAAGTGATTTGAATTCGGTAAGAATATTTCAAATTTTTTTATAAAAGTGGTGTTTGAATAGTGTTTTTATTGAGGAAATAGATTTAACAATATCAAAAATTTAAAAGAATAAGAGAAAGTCAAAATAGTCTATTCCTAAAAACAATATTAAGATATCATATTATAAAAATAAATTCAACACCATCAACCACTTTTAAGACACTTAAATTTGACATTTGTATTTAACAAAAAAACCAACAAATTATGGGCAACATTTCCATAGGAGTAAAAAAAGACGACTTCGGCATTCATTTTCATATAAACGGCGGAATCTGTTATCAGAGACTCTCTCTTTTAAACTCGAAACTCTTAAAGTTTGCATCCATAAAATTGATTTATTAATTTTAATTTAACACAATCACAATAACTGAAATACAGGTTGAAGGAGCGCAATACTGTCGAAGTTTTACTAAAATAAGCAACTCTCTTAATTATATTTTCAGAGGCATGACAAATTCAAGATGCATACAGAGATTACAGATTTAATGATGGTGTGATGCCTACAGAGATTACAGATTTGATGATGATGTTATGTCTACAGAGACATGATTTCGGAGACGAACAGGTTTAGATTCGTTGTGGAGGATCCTCCCTCGGCCACTGCTGCTCTGACAGCCGCCTTCAGTTCTCCGACTCTTTCTCTCAATATCTGCCCCGTTTCTTCCATCATTAACATTTTCACAATTCTTTCCACGTCCTCTCTGGTGACCAGCCAATTCAGGTCGATTCTCTGCGGTGCCTCCAGTGCGATCTGGATCTCGTCCACCACAAACTTTGAGTTGAAGTGCTGCTCTGCATACAGCGGCCATGCGATCATGGGAACCCCCATCGTCGTCGTCTCCAGCACGGCGTTCCATCCGCAGTGCGACATAAATCCCCCTGTAGCAGGATGCGCCAGGATGCTCAGCTGCGGGGCCCAGCCCAGAATGATAAATCCCTGCTTCTTCTCCACCATACGGTCATGGAATCCCTCGGGAAGAAAGTCCAGAGCCGACGAGAACGCCTTCGATCCGGTGTCCGACGGGGTCCGCAGAACCCACACGAACTTCGTCCCGCTTGCCTCCAATCCCATCGCTAGCTCCTCAATCTGAGCGATCGATATGGAGTTCTCGCTGCCAAAAGAAATGTAAAGCACCGACGCCTCCGCCTGCGCGTCCAGCCACTCCAAGCACTTTTCTTCTTCCGTATTGAGACCCATCTCGACCGCAGGGGCGATCCTGCGAGGTCGGTCCTCAAACGACTCTGGAGGGAGCAGAGGGCCGATTGTTCTGAGAGTGCCGTTAACCCTCTGGAAATGCTTCACAAATTCTGCCTCCAGCTCGTAGAAGGTGTTGGCGATGATCCTCCAGCTCTGTTTGTTCCCACGCCTCTGCCGGAGCCAGAACTGGTGCGTGCCATTGTCGGTGGTGGCCTCAGGGTGCTCTGGCAGCATCTGAAGGCGAGTGAGACGAACTTCCTTGGGAAGTCCCGGGACATCATAACGACCAGAGTCGGTGCGCGGGAGATTGCGAGGCAGAACGTCCCACACGATCTGCTGAACTGACTCTCCGAACATTCCAGATGTGTCGAAGCACACTCTGGGGATGTCGAATTTCTTGGCCACGGCAGAGGCCCAGCCCAGGAGAAAGTCGGCAATAAGGCATTTCAGGGGCGGAGCGGCGAGGGCGGCGCTCACTTGGCCGCCCAGATAGCGGTGGAGGAAGCGTTCGAAGGGTTCCCGGAGGCGCTCGTTGCCAGCAAGCAAAGGTGGCAGCTGATGCCATTGGACGCTGTTGCTATTCACCTTGCCCAGTGCCAATTCGTCTTTGGTGACCTCCATTTCCACCAAGTGGATGTCCAGCCCGCTCTCCCGGGCTTCATTGACCTTCTTCTTCAGGGAAGAAATGTGATGGAAAGTGACGACGAAGGTAACAGTGAGGCCCTTGGCAGCGAGCTTCTTGGCGAGCTGCATGAAGGGAATGAGATGGCCGTGACCCAGAGACGGCAGCATCATCACATGATGCTTATGAGCCATCGTTCCATTTCCCAGGTCATGCATACTGGGCGCCATTGATTCTATCCTACCCTTCTTGTCTGCGCTTTCAATTTTACCGAGTCAAATCGAAAGGAATGCAGAAACAGAGAAGCCTAAAACACGCTCAAGAATCAAAATTGCGAGGGGCTGTGATTAAACAGCGGGATTTGTAGGAGAATCAGAACAGGAAGGAGGTATGATGAAATTGCGGGATTCGTACAATAATCAACAGGAAGGATCAAATCGAAAGGAATGCAGAAACAGAGAAGCCTAAAACACCCTCAAGAATCAAAATTGCGAGGGGCTGTGATTAAACAGCGGGATTTGTAGGAGAATCAGAACAGGGAGGAGGTATGATTAAATTGCGGGATTCGTACAATAATCAACAGGAAGGAGCTGTGATTAAACTACGGGCTTCGTTGATGTTAAATAGAGATGGGTAACACTGTCTTCGTGCCTTGACTAAGGCCGCGGCAACGCAAGATGCGCGTCAGCGTTGGCATCACGGTTGTGTTATAGGCAGGATATAGAACTTAAATCCGCCGGGTGTAATTGCGTTGTTGATTGGGTAAATTTTTTAGCCCTCCTGCGAGAGGAATGTTCGGTACAATGGGATATTATTTTCTTACTGGGTTTCCAATTTTGTGGAGGACATTTTTGGTCCCGGAGTAAGGTGTCTTATTTTGAGTTTTGGATGGTGTTAAGTTATAAATTTCAGTAAATTTAATTTACAAAGTCATTAAATTGCGTGATTCGTACCAGAATCAACGGGGAGGAGCCGTGATTTAACTGCGGTAATCGTCGATGTTTAATAATATAGACGGGCAACACTGCCTTCGTGCGTGGAATGAGGAAAGGTTGTTCGTCATTTAGATAGCCGTGACGCATGATGTGCGTCAGCATTGGCGTCACGGTTGTGTTATAGGGATGATGTAGAACATGAAATCAGCGCGGTTCCCATGGCTTGCAAGTTACCGGTAATAGCGTTCTTAATTAATTCAATTTTCTAAGCTTCTTGCGAGAGTAATGTTTGGTACACTCGTATACCATGTTTTTATAGGGTCTCAGTTTTTCTAAATTTCTTTTATTTCTAGTTTCTAATGTTATAGCGACAGTTTTAAATCTCCTAAATCACTCCCCTAACAATTTTAATTAAATCAATCTTGTGTATTTATATTTCAGGGGACGATTGATTTTTAAGAGCGAGTATACTATTTTAGGGGATCATTCATTTTACGAGGACATCTAATTTGAATTTTTGAATGTCCAATATGACTGGTCGGAGGCTGGAGCTCGAAAACGAAAGCGGTGGATTTAATATTCTTAATTTTAGGCGATGTATACATTTCGGCGGTGGATTTAGTATTCTTAATTTTAGGCGGTGGATTTAATATTCTTAATTTTAGGTCCCATTGATGTTATCTCGTATGTTTAGATATTGGTGTTATATTATAAAGAATCTCGATGGAGTGTTCTCCCGGAAATTAATCAAATGACGGATTCCGGCAGCAATCCTTCACCGCTCGTAATAATTTGCATGCAAGGTATATTAATGGCCAAGTTGAAAGCGACCTTTGGAGTTCCAGCA
>APFE030579977.1:0-40897 GCA_000404065.3 Pinus taeda
ACAAATATAATGCAGCACCGCCTAAGAAGTTCAATGCATCTGATAGAGGACAAGTATTTCAGTATGAGGAACAAAACAAGGTTAATGGTAGGAAGCCCTTGAAGTGTTAGACTTATGGAAGAGAGCATCGCAGGATATATTTTCCACAACATTAGGGTGGTAGACTGCACATCTATAGTGCTCAGGAGGCACAAATGGTCGGAGAATTTGTGCAAAGTATTTCTCGAATTTATGCAACACTAGATACTAGGTAGGAAGATCACCAAGTATTTATGACCAAGATGGACGATAAGCTTTGTGATTGAGTTTTTTCTATTTTGATTGACCTTGGATCTAATTATAGTTATGTTAATCTCGACCTGGTGGATAAATGTGGTTTGAATAAATAAGTGCATGTAGAATCTTTATTAGTGCAGTTGGACACAGGTACAAAGAAAAGATTTCATCATTGGCTAAGAGCTTATGCATTTGAATTGAATGGTATGCCTACATCATCCCATTTGAATGTGCTCCATCGAGATCATACAATACATTGTTGGGTATGGATTAGTTTTACTTTCACAGGACCAAGGAAGATTTTTATGACAAGGCTATTGATTGCTTGGATGACAATGGAGAACAAAGAATCCTACTAGGTAAGAAGAAGGTTGCATTAGTTAGGATGGTGACAACTATGTAGGAAAATCGTAGTCATGGAAAAGGGTTTTTATTATTTGCAACACATATTTCTAGTGATAACATTAAGGATGTTAAGGATGCAGAGGTATTGAAAAAGTACCTGGTTTTACAACAGTTTTAGGATGTATTTCCCATAGATATTTTAGAGTTTTCACCTCACAAGGAAGTGGATTTTTCTATTGAGTTGGTAGCAAGGGAAACACTAGCATGAAATGCACCATGCATAATGAGAACATCATACTTAGTGGAATTGAAGTTGTAGTTGAAGGAAATGATTGACAAGGGATACATTAGGCCAAGTGTATCTCGTTGGGGTGCACTAGTGTTGTTTGTGAAGAAGAAGGATGGTACTCTTAGGTTGTGCATCGATTATAGGATGTTGAACAAAGTGACCATTAAGAACATGTATCCATTGCCAAGCATTGATGACTTATTTGACCAGTTGAAGGGAGAAACAGTGTTCTTGAAGATTGACTTGAGATCTTGATATCATTAGGTATGATTTAAAGAAGAGGACATCTACAAGACTGCTTTCCAAACTAAGTATGGGCATTATGAGTTTGTTGTATATCCTTTTGGTTTGACTAATGCTCCAAGTACTTTTATGTGCTTGATGAATAGTGTGTTGCATCCTTATTTGGACAAGTTTGTGATTGTATTCATTGATGATATATTGGTATATTCTAAGAATGAGGAAGATAATGTCAAACACTTAGTATTAGTAATAATATTGATAAGAGACAATCAATTGTATTCCAAGCTCAATTGATGTAGTTTCTTTTATACATAGGTGCATTACTTAGAGAATTTGGTTTCCAAAGAAGGTATAACAATGGATCCAGAAAAGATAATAGCTATCATGGAATGGGAAACTCCTAGAAATGTGGATTAGGTATGATCATTCATGGGACTAGCAGGTTATTATAGGAGGTTCATCAAGAAATTCTTTTAGATTTCCTATCCCATTACATTATTGCAGAGGAAAGGTAATAAATTTGAATGGACAGAGGAATGTGTAGTTAGTTTTGAGCAGTTGAAGAAATTGTTGACAAATGCTCCAATTTTAAGGATTGTAGATCGAGAAAAAGAGTTTGTGGTCAGATGCTTGCAAGATATGACTTTGTGGAGTCTTGATGTAGGAAGGATAGGTAGTGTGCTATGAATCAAGGAAACTGAATGAGCATGAGCAGAATTATGTGATGCATGATCTTGAGTTGGCAATGATTGTCTAGGCATTAAAAATGTGGACAAACTATCTTCTTGGCAAAAGGTTTATATCGATGACTGATCACAGTGTATTGAGATATCTTTTTGACCAACAAAATTTGAATGCCATATAAGCTAGATGGTTGTCTAGGATCAGTGAGTTTGACTTTGAGATCAAGTACATTAAACATAAAGAGAACAAGGTTACATATGCCCTTATCAAGAGAGTATAGGTAAATCACATAGCGGTTATGAGCTTCTATGGGACATATTTACAGGATTGGAACTTGTAGGCAAGACAACATGATGACAAGTATAGGGAGCTTATGCAGAAGTTACAACAAGGTACAGGTGATCATGATGTGGACTATCATCTCACAACATATGGTTTGGTCATATTTAGGGATAGGATATATGTGTAGGAAAATAGTGAACTCAAGAAGCTTATCTTGAGGGAGTTTAATGCTAACTCATATTCAAGTCACCCAGGATATCAGAAGACACTGACAGCAGTGAAGAAGTTGTATTATTGGCCGAATTTGAAGAAGGAAGTAACAAATTTTGTGGCTAGGTTCTTGGATTCTCAACAGGTAAAATCATAGTGTAAGAATACATGTGAATTACTACAGCCAATTCCAATTCCATAGTGGAAATGGGAAGTCATTTCCATGGATTTCATTACAGATTTTTTGATGACATATAGATTGCATGATTCTATCATGGTTTTCATGGATTTGTTGAAAAAGGTAGCACACTTCATTACAGCAAAGTCTACTTATTCAACTAATGATGTAGCACATGTCTTCATCAAATATGTAGTGAGGTTGCATCGTGTTTCGAAGAAGATTGTGACAAATAGGGATACCAAGTTCACTTATAGGTTCTATAAAGACTTATTTATAGGTTTGGGTACAGAGTTGGCCTTTAGTACAACTTATCCTTCACAGACCAATGGGCAATCAGAGAGGGTCAACATGATTTTGGAGGACATGTTGAGAATGTACGTCATGCATCAATAGAGAAAGTGGAAAGAGTATCTTCCACTGGTTCATTTCACTTACAACAATGGGTATCATGAGTCTCTGAGGATGAGTCCATTTGAGCCACTCTATGGGCGTAGTTGTAATACTCCTATCAGTTGGAGTGATCGAGTGAATAGGGTATTGATTGGACCAAACATGTTACCAGAGATGGAACAGGAAATGCAGATAATCAAGAAGAAACTAAAGAAAGCACATGATAAACAAAAGAGTTATGCAGATAAGAATGTGTTTTTTAAGTAGTTTCGAGTTTGGGAATAGGTGTACTTCCACATCAAGCCCAAGAAGGTATTCTTGAGGATTGGATCATGTGCCAAGTAGGCACCTCGGTATTGTGGACCTTTCGATATTCTTGAGAGGATTGGACCAGTATCCTACAAACTTGCACTACCTCTAACAGTGAAAGCCTATGATGTTTTCCATGTGTCATTTCTTAAGAAGTATGTTAAATATGTTGATCATGTGATTGACTAGTCTGCATTGCAGGTGGAGCTAGAAGGAGAATTCTAGCTGGAACCTCAGTGCATTTTGCAAAGAAATATGCTCATGCTTTGAAACCAAGCAATTGAGTAGGTTAAAGTGTGGTGGAATCACTTTGGGCCCGATGAAGCTACATGGGAAATGGTTGATCAGACACGGACTATGTATCCTTCATTTTTTTTTGCTTAAGGTAATTAATTTTTGGTATATGTATATATGTATATAGATGTAAATATCACCATGAGTTGTGTTATAAAGATCCAATAAGTGGTATGGTTGTCATGTTGTTATGTTTCTCATTATGGTTGTTTTCAGTAGGTTGTCCATTCTAAATACAGCAATGAGCAAAGTTTAAAATCTTCATGGTCAATATGTTTTTCTTATCTGAGGTCTTGTTGTTTGTAGGTGTCATTAAACATCAAGGATGGTGTTCCCCCAAGGGGGAGGGTTATGTAACAACCCTGGTAAAAACTCCATGTAATAAAGTTAATAAAGGAAAAATAATAACCAAGGTGATGGGACTTGTATTCCAAGCTGAATGTTGGGAAACAACATAGTGATGGGGATCACTTGTGATTAATTAATGGCTATGGAAATTGGAAAAGGAAATGGCAAAGACTTTGAAAAGGAAAAGTGGCATTAATTGGCATTTATTTATGAAAATAATGGAACATATGAGAAAAGGAAGGTGAAATGTCACGAGTTGCATGTAAGGAGGAAATTGAAGGAAAATAATGGAAAATGATGAATATTGAGGCCTCATTAACAAAAAGGATTTTGAGGATCAATTCACATTTTTTGTTAGTGTTGGCTTTGGTCAGTTCAATCTTTGGCACTCTCATTCTATTCTCTCTCTCATACTCTTGGACACTTAGAGTTTTCTTGGAGCACTCTTAGAGGAGTGTATAATACTTGGGTTTTGGAGCAAGAAAGAAAAGGAATACCAGGAAATCACAAGAGGACAGCGAGAACAACAACTACAGTGGGTTTTTCTTACAAGTACTGAGTGCATGTATGATTTCCTTGCCATTTTTGGCTTGCATGACATATGCATCTGGTTTTATGGTTATGATCTGTCATTGGCATGGAGGATTTCCTGGATTGAAAATGGTTTTTCCTAGCCTTTCCATTTCCTTGATAGCCATGGTGTTGTGGGTTTTCCTTTTGTTTTATGGTTGGTTCTCAAGTTCCTTATGGTTGTGGGTTGAGTTATTAGTTCTTGGAGCCTTGGTTGGACAAACACTTTGGAAGCCCTATAACAAATTGGGTTGAGTTACCAGTCTCAGAAGCCTTGGCTGGAAAAACACTTTGGAGCCCTTAGTGGGTTAAGTTACTAGTCCTGGAAGCCCTGGTTGGAATAAATTTCTGGAGCCCAATAATGACCGTGGGTTGAGTTAATAGTCCTGAAAGCCTTGGTTGGGACAAACGCTCTGAACCCCTAGACAACTTGGGTAGAGATCGATTCGGTGATGATTAGTGATGTTCAACCATCAAGTGGAATCATTGTTTGAGGGTTGAGGTGGTTTGGCCTCTGCAATCCCTAGTTTGATGTTCTTGGTTTATTCCATGAGATCCCACATTCATGCTTGGAATATGGTGCAAGTCTGATTGGCTGAAAGAGAGACTTGGTTAAGCCCAATATATGGTTATGTGGTACGTGGAAGTCCTTGACTTAGTTGGATTTGCATATGTTAATATAAGCTCATTTTCCTTTGGTATTATATGAGTAAATGAGATTGTCATTATGTGGTTTTAATGGTTGTCTCATCATTGATATATCTTTGATTTTTTTCTAGTTATAAGCATGTTTTATCACAAACTTGATGAACGGCTCTCATCATGTTTTGGTTAGTAGATGAAGTATTAATGAATGCATTACCTAATAGATGATCTTGTATCTATTATGAGGAGGCATCAGTCCTTCTTGACGATTATTAGGTAAGTATTGGATCCCTATGCTTAAATCTGTTATTATGACCTATACATTACATGTTCATGATATGTTTGACGAAATCCCTATCATGGTTGGTAGGGTTTAGGTCAAGTCCTTGTTCAATTTTTTGTATGAGTGGCCTTGGCTTAATGTTATTTATAATTTTTGGAAGTTTCATGAAGCTTTGGGCAGAGGCCTGATTCCTAGCCCTGAAGAAGTGGCTCAGAATTTGGGGCCATTGGCACAAAATTGCCTAGAAAGGGCCATAGTCACTTGGATTCCTTACTATGGGAGCAAATGGAGGGTCCTAGTTGCATGGAAGGCTTTTCATGGGAGAAACTAAGGGTCTAGTTCAGTAAACATCAAGTTGGACCAGGGGTTGGACACCTTGAGGGGTTGGTTGGATCCTGAAGGTTTTGAAGCTTCTCAGGAAGGTCATATTGGTCTTGTCTTGTCAGTTCCATTTCCTTAACTGTACATTGGGATTTGGATCATATCATAGTAACTCCTCCTGAAATGTTTATCCCGGTGGACTGGTTAGCTTGGGTAAATGCGGGATGAGGGTGTTACACAATGTTGTCACATTGAGGAAATTATGTTGTTCATGTGTTCCGCATGATATATGTTGTGTCATCAAGTATTATGACTATTTTATAATTCTCAAGCTTTTCCTTGTTCATTTTCACATCATTGATCCCACACTTAGCCAAATCTAGAAAATCTCTTGACCAAGCAACATGACATCACAACCTTCCCGAACTACACAGTGCGTAGTCTCAATCCTCAAGCTTCAACCTTGCCTCTTGGCATTGTGCAATGTTTATTCCCTACCTCCTAGAATTGTGCACTCCACAGTATCAGTGCTTAGTCCCCACCCTTCAGTTCCAGAACTATGTATTCCTTGCCTTTAGTCATTCTCATGTGCGCACTGTGTAGTCTCAAGTATCAAGCCTCAACCTTGAGCCCTTGAACTACACGACTATGCAATCCCTTTGCCTTTGTCCCTCTGGAACTGCGTAGTGGTAATATTCAAGCCTCAGGCCCTTAGTCTGACCTCTTGAGCCCCTCAACCACGCAAATTATTAGCCCTAACCTACCCTAATTGTGTATTTTTCAATCTCAAGGCTCAATCCTAACCCTTAACCTCATGAGCCACGTAAATGCACAATGCTTGAGCCCATTTACCAACCTGTCACATGTTTCCATCTTAGTCAATGGTTACCATGAATTATGTTAGGCTAAGGTTTTATCAGACTGATATCGTATTTATGATAGGATGATGATGAAGGAGATGGAGAAGGAAACCCTACTAGAAGACACCTTCAAAGCTACGAAAACAAGTTGATTAGTAAATATAGATAAAGGGATAATAGATCATGATAGCAGCTGAATATCAAGATCACATTGAAGACTCCTTATCTTCAGAACCATGTGGAGGAGGAAGAAGAAGAGCATGTTCTATCCCTGAAGAAGACACAAGCAAAAAAGCAACAAAGAGTGTCTTGACATTTCCATATCATCATGTAGTCCATGTCATCGTTGTCATGTCATGAGTCATCATTTGCCACATCATTTTGTGGATTACGTAAATTCAATATCGGAGAAATGTAATGTAAAATGGAAGTCCAAGAGACATCTATAGAATGTGAAAAGTCATGTAGGATTCGAAGGTCATATAGAAGTCAAACAGTCATGAGAGTAGTCCAAGAGTCACAAGGGAGGTGAATGATCACCCCATTGTTTATGTATACAGCCTCATCACTCATGTAAATAATTTTTCACCTTGGCTCTGCTTACCAAGAATTAGAAAGAAAGGTAGTTCTTTTGGAGGAGGAAGTGGTTTCTCTAATGCTCCACTATTGGAGCTAGTGGTGTTCACCATCTTGATGTATCTTGGAACTTTTTCTTAATTTTGAAGCTCACTGAGCCAACACACTTTCATGCATATGTCGTAAATGTTGTAAAACTATTCTTTAAATGTTTGGGATGTATGCTATTTTAATCTATAATAAGGAAATTGAACTATAGAGGTGGCTTTGGTACTTACATTGTTGAAGGTGTGTTGTACATGTTTTAACAATCGTCGCTTCTATTTGAAAATTTCGCTATTTGTCCAATGATCCAACATATTTATATGCTCATGTGTATTTATTAGATTAGTACTATTACTTGTCTTTTAAAGGCTCACTCTTCTTCCCCCTTTCAGTAGAAGAACCTTGATACATTCCGCAGTTGAACATTCCACAAGTCACACTCACTTGTTATTCTGAAATTACCTATGTATTACTCTCTTGTGTTGAACATTGTAGACGAGGCATATCTCTAAGAATATATGGAAGTTGAACCTTATTTTTGGAAGTGCTCCCACATCAAATAGTGCAAAGTCTAATTGGTACTTTTCATCGGGGAGTCCCCCTTGCATGTTGGCAGTATCCAACACCATCAACATAGCCTATAACAGTTTCATTTATATCGATACCACTAATTTTGATGCTACTGTGGGAGATTTTCTATCTGAGGAAACACAATGAAAATCTAGCCTTGAAGCCTCAACATAAGAAGAAATGGTGGCCAAAGGTTGATCAAAAGAAAAATATTATAATTTGATAGACACATCAAGGTCGATGTCAAGAGGCAAGAAGAGTAAGTTGAAGTGTTGGTACTATTAGAAATTAGGTCATCTTAAGAATGATTGCTAGAAAAGAAAGGAAAAAGCTTCTAAATTGACTCTACAAAGGAAGCTAATTCAACTTAAACAAGTGTAGGTATTGTTGATGAGGTATTTTCTACTTCTATTGTTTCTCAACATCACATTAATTGGTTTCTAGATTATGGTGCTTCCCATTATATATGTCTTCATAGAAATTGGTTCTCTTCATACCAATCTATCGATGACAGTGTGGTTTTCATGGGTAATGATGTTACATGCAAAATTGTTGGGATTGGTAGTATCAGGATTAAAATGTATAAAGGTATTGTTATAACATCAACAGAGGTGAGGCATGTTATTAAACTTAGAAAGAACTTAATATCATTGGGAATGTTAGATTCATCTAGATATAAATGTACAGTTCAAGGCGGACTTTGAAGGTGGCGAAAGGCATCTTGGTAGTCATAAAGACTAAAAGGTTTGGGAACCTTTATAAGCTTGAATGAAGGACATAATCAAATCATGCAATATTAAAATATGAAGGTGAAATGAATCTACTTGTTTTTCATTAGCACTTGGGTCATATGAGTGAGAAAGGGATGAAGGTACTAGTTGATCATAAGTTACTTCCAATCTTGAAATATCTGAATTTGAATTTCTGTGAACATTGTATTTATTGAAAGCAATCTAGATCATGATTTAAAACATGAAAGCATGTTAGTAAAGGTATCCTTGATTATATCCATTCATATCTTTGGGTATCATATCCTAAAGTATCTTTTGGAGGATCTTCATATTTTGTAACATTTATAGATGATTACTCTAGAAAGGTTTGGATCTATTTACTAAAACGAAAAAGATGATGTATTTGATGCTTTTAAGTAGTATGGATCTTTGGTTGATAAGAGCATTGGAAGGTCAATTAAATTTTTGACATCTAATAATGGAACCGAGTTTACTTCAAAGAAATTTAAAAATTATTTTAAGGAGTCTGGGACTGAAAGACATAAAATTGTGGTTTATACTTAGCAAAATGGTGTTGTTGAACACATGAATATGACTCTTATAGAGAGAGAAAGGAGTATGATTAATAATGCCAACTTACAACAGGAATTATGGGTGGAAGCAATTATTACAACATGATATCTAGTAAATCGGTCACCGTCAGCTGCAATTAATTGTAAGATTCCAAAAGGGATATGGACAAGTAAACCTTGTGACTATTAAAATCTTAAAGTTTTTGTTTATGATGCCTATGCTCTTATTCCAAAGATTAAATGTTCTAAGTTAGATCCAAAATAAATAAATAAAAAGACTAATATTTGTTGGATATAGTGATGGAGTTAAGGGATATAGATTGTGGGATCATACTACCCAAAAAATAATCACTAACAAAGATGTTATATTTGATGATTCATCACTCATAAAATCAGATGTAGATGGTTAAATGAAATAGGAAAAAGTACCACAGATTGAACAAGTTCAATTGGATTTTCAATCATCTTCAAGGGAGGAGGATCATGAAGATGTTAATAAAGAAACTCCTACATAAGCAAATAAGGATACAAAAAAATCTCTAGAAACTAAGGAAATATCACGATAAATTCTATGAATATCTACATGGATCAGATATTTTCCTAAAAGGTATCATGATTTTTCTACATGTGTTTCATTGAGTGTTAATGATGGAGAACTTAGTTGTTATCAAGAATAAATGGAAGTATCTAATAGTGGTAGATGGAAAGTAGTAATGAAAGAGGAAATAGATGTTGAAAATAATACTGAGAGGAGGGGGTGAATCAGTATTTACAATTCAATAATTTTTCATTTCCTAATCAAATTTATATACACTACTTCAGTGAAGTGAACTTGCATGTGCACGCAAATGTGATTAAAGAAACCAGTGTATACCCAGAGTACCTATGATTTAGTTAATTCATCATGTGTTGATCTTTAATCAGTGCATCAGTACTTTGTTATACAGTAACTATGTGCAATAATAACATAATAAACCATCACACATATGAAACACACATGAATGCCAATATTTAAGGTGAAAACCCAATGCGGGAGAAAAACTACCTGTTGTTGTCATCTCTGTCTTCTTTTTAATATAAACAAAATCTGTTTACAATCTTGTACTGGTGCAGACTCATACCAGTATGCAGGCACCCACCTGTAGAATGCTACAACCTTATCTTGTTCTCCAGATTCTACTAGAAGGGAGCTACAACCCCCTCGCTCTTGTACTAGCCGATATGTTTACTAGTATGTAGGCATCGCCCTACAGAAGGCTACGACCTTCTCTCTTCCTCCAGGGACCATGTTTCATAAATTTTCAGGCTAGATGCTCCTGATACATAAAAACACACTATGAAGGCCTCGTTTCATCAAATTTTCACACTGGACCCATCAGAAACTTTGAATCTCAAACTCTATAATAATAAATACATCAACCAACAATCAGTAAATTTGAACAGTGAGATCATTGTCATCAGAACACTGTAGTGAACCTGGAAACCTGCATCATTCAGAACCAGTTGCAACCTCAAAAAATCATACATCATAATGCATACACTACTTTAATGAACCCAACATGCGTGTATATGCTACATCCTTTAACCAAACCTCCGTATACCTCCAAAACTAATGAATCATAAAAACTTTTTAATCTAATCTGTACCAACCAGTAGTATTCTAAACATCTACTGTCAAATTATAGAGATCTAGATAGTCAGCAGTAAAGATCACCCTTCTCACTTAATCAATCAATCAATCAAACTCAATCTCCTTATGCATTCAGTTCTACTTTCAAATCTAAGAAGAAATCATTGACAAACAATAGCAAACTAGTAGCATTGATCAGATAGATTAGTCATTTCTAAATAATAGGCTTTCCTTTTGTATACGCTACTTGGAAGCTTCGAACCAACGTGTATACGCACCTTCACCAAGGCGACCAATGTATAGATATATAAATACTAACTTACAACTTCGTTGTTGTTCAAAATTTCAAACATACCCAAATCATGAAATTTAAAGAATAAAACATGTGTAAGTAATCAGATCTAGCCTAATTGTATCAGATCATTCAATGATAAGTCATTTCAGGTCTCATGATCCTGATCCAACATTGAATTCAAGGTGCACACAATATTTCAGATTATATCATAATCATAGCCCCAACAACATAAAATATACTTCAAATAGAAGTATTCCTGAGAAAGCCTTTCACTTGTACACTTGGCCCTTTCATCTTCTCCTCCTTATTTATATTTTTTTTCCTTTCTCAATACCTCAAACCAAAACAACACTTAGAACCTATGGTATTCTTGGACAGGATCAAATAGTCATTACTCCACTCAATATTGTGGGCTAATACCATGAAATTGACCCTTGGTATTCTTTAATCTTGAATTTCCTTGATTTTCCAACCCATACACACTTTTCCTCTTGTCAAAGTGTGTGCATACGTATACGCTATTTTTGTTCTGTGAACCTGCATGTATATGTTGCTTTGACAAGGTGAACATGCGTATATAGATTAAATTATCTTAAAACATATTTTTCCTTCAACTTCTTGATTCTCATCAGTAGACCTTTGATCCAACTTCCAGTTATTTTGTACCAATGTCATGTTGCTCTGAATTGACCTGCTACAATGTGAGTTTCCCTTTATCACATCTAAATAGACCTATGAGTGAGTTGTCATCAAGGACAACACATGTATCATAATGCCAACAATCTCCCCTTTGGACTTGATGGCAACCATATTTGTGTTGATTACTTCAAGTTGTAGAACCTGTTTGAGATATCAAGCAACACCAAAATACTCTCCCCCTTTGACATCAAGGGAAAATGGTGGACCAAGATATGCTCCCCCTTTGAGATACACTATTTTGTCCATGCTCCCCCTAAGTACATGCAAAGTCTGCAAAGATAATTTTTTTTTTTTAAAGAATAACATGACTCTATAACTCAACCATGTGAGTATGACCTTCCCATCACCAATGACTCATACATACATCAATCACCAAACCAAGTGGGGATACACGAAATTTGACTCATCCACCTAACCAAGTGGGGATATACCAATTGTTTATACATGACTGAAATATAGAAATTATTACATCATCCTTCCCATACATAGTGGGCATACAAATTACATCATATGTACAATAGGATTCATCCAAAAACAAACTATGACAGAAGGAGACATATTACACCCTAGATCTTTACATGACTTATGCAACAATTGATATGAATATCTGAAACCATAGCTAAAATGAGTAACCATAATGCCAACAATGCAAAATGTTTGTGAAGGATAATGCTCCCCTTGAACCTGTGCTACCTGTGCATTGTCAACTAATCATTCATCAAGGCATCTTCATCAGTCAGATAAAAATCAATGAACAAAGCATATCAATAGACTATAATCATCAATATCAGACTGAGAACCCATGTCAGAGTTTGACCCACTATTTTTCTATCAGAAAAATATATACGCTCCTGCAGCCACAGAAACTCGCGTGTATACACAACTATCCTTCATGAAACCCACGTATAGGAACCTTCTTCTGGAAATTGGATTTAACAGCAGGATGATGCAGAAACTACTCCCAGCTTTTGTCTGAGATATTCAAATGTTTCTCTAGAAAGCAGTTTGGTAAATATATCAACAACTTTTTCTTTGGAGGGAACATACTCTAATTTAACCTTTTCTTCAAGCACTTGTTCTCGTAGAAAATGGTACTTAATGGGTATGTGCTTGGTCTTGGAGTGCATGACTAGATTTTTTGAAATACTAATGACACTTGTATTATCACATAAAATGGAGATGGGTGGAGAACATGTAATTTGAATGTCTTGCAATGTTTGCATAATCCAGAGTAGTTGTGTGCGGCAAGATGCAGCAGCCACATATTCCGCTTCAGCTATAAATAAAGCAATTGAACTTTGTTTATTGATGAACCAATATACTAACCATGATCCCATATAAAATTCACCTCCACTAGTGCTTTTTTGATCATCAACATTTCCTGCCCAATCTACATCTATATATGCATGAAGAGTAAGATTTGTATCTTTAGGATACCATAGACCAAAGTCTTGAGTTCCTTGAAGATATTTGAATATTATTTTTACAACCTAAAGATGTGATTCCTTTGGATTTGCTTGGAACCTTCCAATAATTCCTACTATATGCATGATATCAGGTCAGGAACCTATTAGATAGATTAGACTTCCAATCATAGATTTGTATGCTGGTTGATTCACTGTAGGTGATTCATCGTTATAACTAAGACTGCATCCTATTACCATTGGAGTACATACTAGTTTAGAATCTTCCATTCTATACTTCTTCAGAATCTGCTTGAGATATTTAGTTTTTGAAAGAAAAATACCATCTTTTGTTTGTTGTACTTGTAGACCAAGAAAATAAGAAAGCTCAACAAGTAAGGAAATTTCAAATTCTTGTTGCATAACCGAAGCAAAGTTCTTACTCATAGATTCTTCATTGCTGCCAAATATGATATCGTCAACAAAAACAACAATAATTAGTAGTTTATCATTCTCAATCTTGGTGTATAAGTTGATGTTTGCAGATGCTTTCTTGAACCCCTGTTGTTGTAGATATTTGTTAAGGCGATAATACCAAGTCCTTGGAGCTTGTTTCAATCCATCAAGATCCTTTTTGAGCTTGCATACAATCTTTGCATCATTTCTTAGAATGAATCCTTCTGTTTGTTCAATATAAACTTCTTCTTCTAACTCTCCATTAATAAATGCAGATTTTACATCCATTTGATACACTTTGAATTTCCAAAAACTTGAAAGAGAAAGAAACATTCTTATGCTAGCTTCAAGTCTAGCAACAGGTGCAAAAGTTTCTTTAAATTCTATACCTTCTTGTTGAGCATACCCTTTACAAACAAGTCTTGCTTTGTTTCTAATAACCTCTCCATTTTCATTCAATTTATTCTTTAATAACCATTTTTTTCCTATAACATTTTTATCAAGATGTCTAGGAACTAGTTCCCAAGTATCATTCTTTTTAATTTGGTCAAGTTCTTCATTTATTGCCTTAACTCAACATTCATCTTTGCTAGCTTCATTAACATTTTGTGGTTCTATGGAGGATAGTAATGCTAGATAACTAGAAGTTCCTGCAAGAGTTCTTCTTGTCTGTACTCCAGACCTTTTTTCTCCTAGAATTTTAGATTCTCGATGATACTTTTGAACATACTTGGATGGAGTATTTTCCCTTTCAGTTGTATCTTCTTCTAATGCTTCACTGGTTTCTTCCTCTATATCATTTTGATTTGATACGGGATATCATTCACCATCTTCCTCATTTTCATCATCCTTTGTTGAGTTTATCTGTTCTGAATTTCTGCATGCTTCATCAATTACTACATCAATGCATTCAACAATTTTCCGAAGTCTCTTGTTATAACATTTGTATCCTTTACTTCTAGATGAATAACCAAGAAGAATTCCTTCGTCTGCTCTAGGTTCAAACTTACCAAGTTTTTCATCAGTATTTTTGATGAAACATTTTCTTCCAAAAACTCTAAAGTGTTTTACAGTAGGAGGCTTACCATACCAAAGTTCATATGGAGTTTTATCACTATTTACCCAAAAAATAGCTTTGTTGAGAATAATCACAATAGTAAATGCAACTTCACCCCAGAAGGTGGCAGGAGTTCCAAATTCATGAAGCATAGCTTGAGCCATTTGTACAACTATTTTGTTCATTCTTTCTACTACGCCATTTTTTTAAGGAGTTCTGGAAATAGAGAACTACCTTTTTATTCCATGTTGTTCAAAAAAATTAAAAAATTCACCTGATATGAATTCTCCCCCTCGATCAAATCTGAGACATTTGATTTTTTGATCTGATTCATTTTCAACTAAAGTTTTGAAGGCTTTAAACTTTTCAAATGCTTCATCTTTATGATTTAGTAGACTTATCCAACACATTCTAGAAAAATCTAATGAATAAAATAAAGTATTATTCTCGACGAGGTGACGTTTCCTTTGTTGGTCCACACAAATCAATATGGATGAACTCGAGAGGCTTACTTGTTGATCCTTCTTTTTCATTGAAATGAACTCTAGTTTTCTTAATGACTTGACATGGTTTGCAAATGGTATTTTCTGGGATGTTGATATGTGGAAGATCACGAACTGCCTTGAGCCTGCATGTTTTTCTTATTTGAGAAAAGCTTAGATGTGCCAATCTTTTGTGCCATAACCAATTTTCATCTATTTTTCTTAGATAGCATTGTTTTTTTCCTCCTTTTAGTATTTATAGATTGATGGGAGTTATTGTGCCTTTGATTACGGTCTTTCTTATATCAAGCTCACGAACCACACATCCGTTTGATCAAACACAACTTCATTTCCTTGATCACACATTTGACTGACACTCAACAAGTTATGTTTTAAGCCATCAACATACATGACATTTCCAGCTTTAACCTTTTCTTTCAAATAAACTAAGCCTTTACCTTTAATGACAGCTAGTGTTTCATTTCTAAAGGAGACATTATTCTCTTTTTCTAAAGAATTGTATGAATGAAGTTTCTATTTATCACATATCATGTGTTTAGAGCATTCGCTGTCAATGTACCACTGATTTTCTTTCCGTTCTGCAAAGAGAGCTATGCCACATCTTTCTGATTTGAAATTCCTTCTTTCTCCATACCTTGGAATTTGATGATGTTTGCTCCTTTTGAAGTGTTGCCCGAAATTTTCTCCTGAATTCAGATTCTTCATGACCAAAGTTATTACAAAACAAACATTCAATTTCATATTCAAGAAGATAAAAGTCATTATAAGAACTTTTCTTGATTCCTGTTACGCTCCTTTGATTTCGTGCTTCTCTAGTCATGATAGTTTTGTAAGAAACACATTGAGCAGCCTTATGCCCAAAGTTATGGCATGAAAAGTATTGTCCATTAAAAAATTTTATGTGATCGTAGAATCTTTTGGTATTGCTTACCTTTTGGTTTATGATTCTATTGATGTTCATCCTTGGAGTAAATTGAGCATGATTTACCTGCTGGGTACTTTTAGGCTTTTGTTGACGATTGACATATTGTTCACTGGTCTTTGTTGCATCATGATAGCTTCTGGTGGAGGCTGACGGTTTTTGTGATTGGGATGATTCTTCAGTATATCCAAGACTGGTCTTTACAAAGGAGAACGCTGAACCTTGATGATTTCATTTAAAGTTTCTAATCCTTTAGCAATTCTAAGATTAAGATATTTTCTTCTCTCAAGTTATTTTCTTAGACCCACAACTTCACATTCTAGTTTTTCATTGTGCTTTTCTTTTAGTGAGTTGATGTGTCAACGTGTCTATGATTATATTCTTTTCTTCCAAACATACTTTGAGTTTAGTGATTTCTTCAAGGAAGTCTTCTTCTTCTAAGGCATCCAAAAAATCATCATTGTCATAAGCCATGAATAGTTTATAATCTTGTTCAGTTTCATCTTCATCACCATTAGATAATCCATCACTATCTTCATGATTATAGTAATTTATTCTATTAACAACCTGTTTTCTATTGCCTTTTGGAAACTCTCCTTTTTCATGATTATCTTTATGAGGACATTTTGCAGCATAATGGCCAACTCTACCACAAGCAAAGCATTTGAATGGTAGCTTACCTTTGAATCTTCTAGAACCATGTTGAAGCCTCTTGACAAAGTATATCTCATCTTCTTCTTCTGAAATATATCATGATTCATTGAGATCTTCCTTTTCTTTTCCCTTTGTTGAAGCTTTGAAAGCAACTTCTCTCATATCTGATGGACCTCCTTTCCTAATTTCAAAGGTAGTTAGAATTCCATGAAGTTGAACAACAGTAATAGACTGAATATCTTGATTTTCTTCTATGGCAGATCCTTTTGACTCAAATTTAGAAGACAAAGATCTCAAAATTTTCTCTACTAAAGTAGCCTCCTTTATCTCTTCACCCAAATTCTTCATACAATTAACAATCTCATCTACACGTAAAAAGTAACTAGCAATACTTTCATCACTATGCATCTTGAGAGTTTCATACTGAATTCTGAGAGTTTGGAGCTTAGCACATTTTACCTAGGAGTCTCCTTCATAGCTTTGAATGATTTTGTCCCATATCTTTTTGGTTGTCTTAAGCTGAATGAATTTGATGAATTATGATTCTGAAAGACGTCCCAATAAAGTATTGACTACTTTGGCATTGGTTTCGTATTACTTCTTACCTATTGTATCTGTAGGTATTGCTGCTGGAAATTGGTATCCTCCTTCCACAATTTCCCAAACATCGGCTAAAAGCAACTGAAGATAGGCTTTGGTTCTTATTTTCCAATATACTAAGTTGTTCCCATTGAATATTGGTGGTCTGATAGATCCCATGCCTTCATGATTGTTCATCTTGAAAGATCTCCCTTCAAGAGATCAAGCTTCTTCTGAGGGACCTACTCTAATACCAATTGTTGGAAATAACACTGAGAGGGGGGGATGAATCATTATTACAATTCAATAATTTTTCATTTCCAAATCATATTTATATACACTACTTTAGTCAATTGAACTTGCATGTGCATGCAACTAGATTAGAGAAACCAGTGTATACCCAGAGAACTTATGATTTAGTTAATTCATCATGTGTTGATCTTTAATCAGTGCATCAATAATTTATTATACCGTAACTATGTGTAGTAATAATATAATAACCCATCACACATAAGAAACACACATGAACACCAAGATTTAAGGTGGAAACCAAATGCGGGAGAAAAACCACCTGATGTTGTCGTCTCTATCTTATTTTTAATATAAAGAAAATATGTTTACAATCTTGTACTAGTGCAAGCTTATACCAGTACGTAGGCACCCACCTGTAGAAGGCCACAACCTTCTCTTGTTCTCCAGCTTCTATTGGAAGGGAGCTACAACCACCTAGATCTTATACTAACCAATATGTTTACTAGTACGTAGGCACCGGCCTATAGAAGGCTACGACCTTCTCTCTTCCTCCAGGGACCATGTTTCATAAATTTTTAGACTGGATGCTCCTGGTACATGACAACACACTATGAAAGCCTCATTTCATCAAATTTTCACGCTAGACCCATTAGAAACTTTGAAGCTCAAACTCTATAATAATAACTGTATCAACCAACAATCAGTCAATTTGAACAGTCAAATCATTGTCATTGGAACACTGTGTTGACCCTAGAAACCTACATCATCATTCAAAACTAGCTGCAACCTCAAAAAATCATACATCAAAATGCATACTCTACTTTAATGAACCCAACCTGCATGTATACGCTACTTCCTTCAACTAAGCCTCGTATACCTCCAAAACTACTGAATCATAAAAAGTTCTAAATCAAATCGATACCAACCAGTAATATTCTAAACATCTACTATCAAATTACAGAGATCTAGGCAGTCAACAGTGAAGATCACCCTTCTCACTTAATCAAACAATCTATCAAACTCAATCTCCTTATGCATTCAGTTCTACTTTTAGATCTAAGAAGACATCATAGACAGATAGTAGTAAACTAGCAGCATTGATCAGATAGATCAATCATTTCTGAATAACATGCTTTTTTTTGTATACGCTACTTGGAAGCTTCGAACCCTAGTGGATGTGCACCTTCACCGAGGCGAGCTAGCATATAGATCTGCAAATACTAACTTACAAATTTGTTGTTATTCCATATTTTAGACATACCTTTATCATGACATTTAAAGAATAAAACATGTGTAAGTAATCAGATCTAGCCTAATCAATATCAGATCATTTAATGATAAGTCATTTCAAGTCTCATGATCCTGATCCAACATTGAATTCAAGGTGCACACAATATTTCAAATTATATCATAATCATAGCCCCAACAACATAAAATATACTTCAGATAGAAGTATTCCTGAGAAACCATTTCCCTTGCACACTTGGCCCTTTGATCTTCTCCTCCTTATATAGTTTTTTTCCTTTCTCAATACCCCGAACCAAAACAACACTTAGAACCTGTGGTATTCTTAGACGGGATCAGATAGTCGTTACTCCACTCAATATTGTGGACTAATACCATGGTATTGACCCTTGGTATTCTTTAATCTTGAATTTCCTTGATTTTCCAACCCATACACGTGTTTCCTCTTGTGAAAGTGTGTGCATATGTATACGCTCTTTTTGTTGTGTGAACCTGCATGTATACACTACTTTGACAAGGTTAACCTGCGTATACAATGTAAGCTATCTTAAACCATTTTCCTTCAACTTCTTGATTCTGATCAGTAGACCTTTGTTCCAACTCCCTGTTATTTTGTACAATGCCCAATTACCTCTAAATTGACCTGTTACAATTTGAGTTTTCCTTTATCAAATATGAACAAACGTGTGAGTGAGTTGTCATCAAGGACAACACCTGTATCATAATGCCAATAATTGATGCCTTACAAGCAAATAATACATGGGATCTAGTGGAACTTCCTAAAGATAGTAAATTTGTCAGTTGCAAGTGGGTTTACAAATTGAAAAAAGGAGTTGATGATATTATTTAGAAGTACAAAGAAAGACTCATTACAAAAGGATATTCTTAGAAGGAAGGTATTGATTTCCATGAGAATTTTTAACCAGTTGTATTATTTGATCTCATGGAAATCAATACCTTCCTTTTGAGAATTCCGTGGCATTATTTGATCTAGAGTTAGAGAAGCTAGATGCTAAAACAACATTCTTACATGGAGATTTAGATGAGGATATATATATGGAACAAACATAAGGGTTTGTTGAAATCACAACAAGATGCTTTTTTTCAAACTCAAGAAGTCATTATATGGCATGAGGCAGTCACCAGGAAATGGTACAAAAATTTTGATTCCTTCATGATGAGCCACAATTTTACTAGAAGCAGGTATGATAATTATGTTTACTTTGAAAAGTTGGAAAATGGCATATGCATTATTTTAGTGTTATATGTTGATGATATGCCTGTAGCAAGCAAAAGCATGGTTGAGATAAACAAGTTAAAGGTTCAATTGAATAGGACTTTCGAAATAAAGAATCTTAGAGCAGGAAAAGAAATCTTGGGAATGGAGATACACAGAGACAAGAAAAATGGTAAGTTGTGGTTATCGCAACAAAAGTATGTGGAGAAAATACTTTTGAGATTCAGTATGAATAATGTGAAACTCATTCAAATACCTTTAGCTTACCATTTCAAGATTTCTTCAGGTTTGTTTCCTAGTATTAATGAAGAAAAGGAGTATATGTCTCATGTTCCATATGCTAATGTAGTAGGGTGCTTAATGTATGTGATGATTAGTAAATGCTAGATATTTCACATGTTATTGGTGTTTTCATTAGATACATGGAAAATCCAGCTAAAGAGCATTGGGCAGAAGTGAAATGGGTGCTTTGATATCTTATAGGCCCAAGTAATTATTGTATCACTGATAATGGTTGTAATTATTTAGTTTGTGGTTATGTTGATTTAGATTTTGTAGGTCACTTGGACAAGAAGAGATCTAATATTGGATATGTTTTTACTCTGGCAGGTGGAGTTGTTAGTTGGATGTCAAAGATTCAGAACATAGTTGCTTTATCCACTTTCACGGTAGAATACACAGTTGTCTCACATGCCTGTAAAGAGGCAATTAGGTTAAAAGGTTTGTTAGATGAGTTTGGAAGGATGCATGACAAGGTGAAAGTATTTTTTGATAGTCGAAGTGTTATTCATTTGGAGAGGAATCCAACTTATCATAGTAAGACAAAACATACAACTGTTAAATACCATTTTGTAAGACAATTTGTTGATGAAAGTGGAGTTGTGGCTCTGGAAAAAGGTCCATACAAGGAAAAATTGTGCAGACATGTTCATAAAACTAGTTTTGTTAGAGAAGCTGAAATGGTGCCTAGCTTCTCTTAGCTTGCAAAAAAGGTGATGAATATTTCGAGCATGATATATCAAGTAAATTTTTGTCAAGGTGGAGATTGTTAGAAGTTGCCAAGTATTTCCCTATATTTTTTATATAATAGCTAAAATTGGTTCCTTTGGTTTGGGTTGTTTTTCCTATTCTAAGTTAAATGAGTCCCGAGAATCGTTTGAGCTCCACCGATGCAAAGCTTTTGAGAATTTCCTCCTTGGGAAAAGAGGGGATGTAATGCGAGTGTCATTTAAGAAATAGAAAAACAACATATTCACGAAGGCTATATTAAATTTTAATCACACTTCCTTAACCCAGATGACTGAGCCGTACTGCATCGCCTCACCTGGAATCACTTGGACTTGAATTCAAAGGTTTTGAGCGCTTACCTATTTGTAACCCAAATCATCATCAAACAACATGGGTTCATTCACACTAGGAAGGAAAAGTAAGGTTGGTACGGTAAGTTTGTACCAGTAAGCGAGGTAGATGATCCAAGTGTGGTAACTAATGGAGCACCCAAGGGACACGTGAAGTGCATGCAAGCTCCCAGTGACAAGTCAAGTCTTTTCCTTCCTTCTTTTCGTATGATAATAGACAACCATTATTTCATTATTTTCAAGGTGGCATGTCATATGCATGTTTGAAGAATGAATTCAAAGAACATTGTCGAAGGGTGCAAGAACATCACGATATAATGATTATGCAACAAGGGGTTATGCGGGTGAATTCAAAAGTGACTTTGAAGGCCCTTGTTTTAATTTTACTGAAACTATTGTAAAGCCACTTAGTTGATAGATATATGCTTACAAGTTTAAAAATAAACATGGATAAGTAATAATTTTTTAAGGTTTTTGTTTTTTCAAGGTGGGTAAACTGCTCTCACATGATATTATTTGATCTAATGAGGTAGCGAGGATGAACTCAGATCCACTCAACCCATCGACTAATTACAACCCTTTTGTCTCTCAAGATTATATGTTGATATTCTTCTTTATGATGCTGATTCAGTGACAGTATACAAAATATTTGGCTGGAAAATGTGCTTTTAAAGAAAGAAAGTATTTAAATTGGGCAGAAAATTCATATTTCTGAAATAGACACTTTATGAATGGATCCTTTGGTGATCGTACACACAATATTTAAATGTTCTTTTCAGGAGATAAATGTATGAACAATCGAGTCAACTACCGACAACACTGACATGATATTTGTTTGTGCGTCCATCTTGTTCCAGATGCTCTAGTTGACTGTCAGCCTATAATTAAGCATAACAACGTGTTAGAGTAATTACCTGCTCATGCTTAGTATACTTGTACAAGCTGATAAGAATTACTGCTTAGCATGTCAGGACTGGAGTATGACGTAGACACTTTATTGTCCCTTCTAATTCATACTCTCTATGTACTTACTCTCGTCAATTACAATTCAAGTCTAGAAATCAATCCACTCACCAAATTAAGCAGTTTATATAAGGTTGTGTTGTGTATTTGAATAGATGTATAACTCTAACTGGATAATAATAGCTCCATGTTTATATGAAAGAGCTGGAGTAGTGATATACATAGTATTACAAGTAAATTCAATAGGACTAGGTAACCACGATCTCTATCACTAAGTCATGATTCTGGAATTGCATTTCACAGTTAGCACTGATTAGACTTATGTTACCATTAGGAGTACTCTATAACCATGTTTGATTAATACCATGATATGTATTACTAGCACATCATAAAAAAATATCATACTAGAGGCTATCTAGACTGAGCAGTGTATTACTTATCAATGTCTTAATGCTTACCTATTTAGAACACTAATTAGCTCAGACTACCTATCAAACCAGGTAGTTTGTGGGCCCGATTTGAGAAAACATCCTAAGTTATTATTGGGGTGGGGGTGTACCTTGGACGATCCCATCGGTAACTCCGAAGATTCTCCGAAGCCATTTCTAGGCGCTTTCTATCGGTAGCTCCAAGACAATTCCGTACTTATTTGGCACTGCCACAAATCAATGCATAACACCACTTTACCTATATTCTATTGACTTATTCTCACCAGCAGCATTGTCGCCCATGCATGCATACATACATCAAACTTGATTTATATGAATCATTACCACAAATGCTCAGTGGTAACTCCAAAGATTCTTCGAAGCCTTTTCTAGGCACTTTCTATCGGTAGCTCCAAGACAATTCCGTACTTATTTGGCACTGCCACAACTCAATGCATAGCACCACTATACCTATATTCTATTGATTTAATCTCTCTAGCAAGATTCTTGCCCATGCATGCATACATACATTAAACTTGATTTATACAAATCATTACCACAAATGCTCAGTGGTAGCTCTGAAGATTCTCCAAAGCCATTTCTAGGCACTTTCTATTGGCAGCTCCAAGACAATTCCGTACTTATTTGGAACTGCCACAACTCAATGTATAGCACCACTATACCTATATTCTATTGATTTAATCTCACCAGCAGCATTGTCACCCATGCATGCATACATACATCAAACTTGATTTATACGAATCATTACCACAAATGCTCAGTGGTAACTCCAAAGATTCTCGGAAGTCATTTCGAGGCACTTTCTATCGGTAGCTCCAAGACAATTCCGTACTTATTTGGCACCACTATGCCTATATTTTGTTGATTTAATCTCACCAGTAGCATTGTCACCCATGCATCATACATACATCAAACTTGATTTATACTAATCATTACAACAAATTCTTCGTGGAAATGCTCTTGTAACGCTCAGTGGAACCTGCTCCTATTGTTTAGTTCTAACATTAACCTGCCCAAGTAAATTTTCTATTGAAATTGCGACAATTGTAGCAAGATTTATCAGACACAGGCTTGTTGCCTGGCAACCCATCTTGTTAAATTAATACCTCCATGGAAAATCCAAGTCATTTGGTGTTGTTGTATAGCCTAAATGGAAAATCCAAATAAATAAATAAAAAAAACAAAAAAAACCATATGTCATTTTTTTAATCATTAAGCCAAATCAATGATTTTTAGGCCGATAGGCCTTCTTTTGAATCAGTTTGACTGTCTACATTTTTAATGTCCATTTGACATCTGTTCATGGATTTTTAAGCCATCAAAAAGCTCTCCACTTGACATCTGTGTGCACCTTTTAAGTCGAGGTTTTGGGAGAGTTCGTGGAGTTTATGGCACTGACCATAAAAATTATGGTGCACTATTGCATTGCATCTATATCGTGTGACCAATTCGAGGTGGTTTTTCAAGCGGTGGAGCTTTGGGTTGCGGACTGGGTGGTGCTGCTGGTGGAGAACTCACTTGGTGGAAACATCCACCACAACTATGATATGCTCCTCTGCCACCAGCTTCAATTTGTGGGCGAGGTGCAGTTGCCTGTGCACCACTGCCTGATGGTGCTCCCGAGCACAAGGAAGGAAGATGTGCGGTGTGACCAAACACCCGCAAGCCCTTGCCTAGTGCGAGCACATGATTTTGAAGCTCATCAGCCAGGAAAAACAACATTAATATGAATATTCTAATTGTTAATCTATATATGTTTGTATTGTCAATGTTAAGTGTACTCGTTATTGTTTTTAAGTTCAATAACTTCCTAGTGTCCTGGTTATTGTTGTTTTTAACTTCCATAAGAGTAAGGTGTCTTGTTTCAAATTCATTTAAAATTTATGTATGATCTCTACCACATATTAATCACCAAAATTACATTTCAAAATCTAAAATAAAAACCTTTTGCCTTTCCTTAGTGTTAATTAAATCTATATTTATTTTTATAGATTTTATCTAAACTCATATTTGAAGAATATTATTTTTCATTTTCAAACTATATAATTAAATTTATTTGTATTATATAACATAATAAATAAGTTTTATGATACCTACATGCTTCTTTTAAAAACATTCCAAGCTTAGGAAGGAATTACTTTCTTTTGAAATATTAACGCTCATTAATTTCTTGAGTTCGAATCCTGCTTATTGAACCTTTCCTTCGACCTTCTCTCTTGGCTGCCTTCCTTCCTATGAATAACTTGACGACACAGCTTCGTCACTGCAAACAAGTAACCAACACGGCACAGTGCACCTACATGGGTAGGTCCAACAGTGCATAGTGAACTTGAAGAGCACAGTTCAGTGAGGTAAGAGAGGCAATGAGAATTTTTACTGCATGACTAGCTGGAAAGATATTCATTATCAGTCGGAAAAAAAGATGGGAAAAATCTTAACTATTTATGTAATTACCCGCTCAGATCTTAGTGAATCTCCTTCCTTTTAACCCTATGTCCTGACCGTATAAATATATGAAGTGACGAGCACCGAGTCGAGTGGTTCCCGTTAAGAGCTTCTTGTATGCTTTATGCCTGTTTTAAGTCCGTATGATGCCCGCCGTTGTACGCTTTCTGTTGTCCGCTACAGACCTTTGTATGAGGGCCACATACACCTTTAGTACCAGTTGCCTGTTTCCTGAGTTCATCAATAAAAATTGCAAGTCAATAGAAGAATATCAGCAACATACAGAAATGTATGCTGCCCATAACCTAGAACTAGTATGCTATCATTCCCCATTAGTTAGCTGTCTGTTTTATCACCTATTAATTCATTAACAACATTAATTGAAATTATATTTGTTTTCAGCTATTGTCTCAGGAGGGATGTCTTCTTCTTCTTCTTCTTCCCTTATAGGTCCTTCAAATATATTTGGCTATTCACATAAAGGTTCTTCTTGATCACTGCCACTGAAGAAGAGAGAAGGGTGGTTATGTGATGTGTGGGAGTGTTGGGTAAGAATTTTCTTGAATTATCTCTATTCCTACGAGGCATGAAAGGAAATATTTTTGGTTGGTTTTTGTTTTTTTCACTGCTTGTACCTACAAAACTGAAATTGATTAAACAAACAAATTGCAACTAACTAAAATGAACTTGCTGAAATGAAATTGCAGAACTAAAAAGGAAAGAAATTTGAAATGCAGGACTGTAAGCAAGGAAATGACTAATCTACTTTTGCTAAAATGGAAATTGTAGAATTGAAAATGAAAGCAAATGAAATGCAAGATTGAAAGCAAGGAAATTACTAATATACTTTTGCTGAAATGGAATTGCTGAAAGAAAAAAATACTCTACTTTTTCTAAAATGAATTTGGTGAAATGAAATTTGTAGAATTGAAAATGAAAGCAAGGAAATGCAGAAACTGAAAGAAACAACTACTCTACTTTTGTTGAAATAAACTACTTAGCAGAATGTTGCGATAGAAAATATAAGAAAGAAGTAATCACAAAATACTCTGATGCTTCCCTGGCAATGATGCCAAAAAGTGGTGAGCACGAGTATTGCAGCAATAATGCTGCAACTCCTGGGCTTCCTACTTTACTTTTATCAACCCAGTAGTTCGTAAAAAACTTGGAAGCAACGGTGTTGTATGCACAAGTATTAGTTCTTACTGCAGGCTTTCACTTGGTCAGTTGGCACAAGATCACTAGGAGCTTAAGCCAACTTCTATGGATTCTAGAAGAAGCTCTATATGTGATGAAAGAAAGGAAAACTCACTCTAGAGAGGCTACTCTACTTGCAGAAAAGAAAAGAAGGCTGAAATGTAAAGTAAACCTAGCAAACCCTACTTAACCAACTAAGCCTAATTTCGCGGAAAGAGAGATGAAAAACCATGAAATGAATGTCAGTACCTACTCAAGGAAGTAAAAAACATCTATTCAAACTATTTCTAGAAAGAAATGAGAAAAAAAAATATCTTTTTGGATTTTTATGTATTTTCATGTGAGATTGTCATGCATGTAATTTATTTGCTGGTGAATGTGGCAATGATTAAGTGGTGATGGAGGGAAACTTTGGGATTCACAGAGGGGTAAGATGGTGTGGATAGGCCCTAGGAGGTCTCAGGTGGTCTTCTGGATGATTTTCCCACAATCAAACTTAAAAAAGAAGCCTACAAGAAAATCTACAGGAGGTTGCAGGGGATCTACAGGAGGTCTACAGGAGGATGCCGAGAGTAGTTTTGGAGGTTTCAAAAGTGGGAAAGTGGGTGGAAAGGGTAGCTGAAGGCTAGAATGATGTGTTAAGGTGTCTATGGTTCACCAAGAATTGTTGGGAGAGGGAAAGATGGTTGGAATTGTTCAAGGAAAGAGAGGAAAGTCTATGGAAAATTGCAGAAAACTAAGGCAGATTTGAAATGAAATTTAGGCAACCTATGGGGCATAGATCAAAGAGATATTGTGATGGTTGATTAGCTAACTTGCTATGAGAAGAGATCAGCTACACAAGGACTTGGAAATCAAACAAGGAGATCAAGCAAGCAAGGAAACTAAGTACATAAAAAAATAGAATTTTACATCAAGCTAATCTAGATTATGAGCTATGGAAAGAAACGCTGAAAAATGCTATAATGAGAGAAAGCATGGAAGGAAACGTATTGCAAAGACAGAAATGAGCATGGTGAAATAGATCTAAAGCAAAGAATTAACCTTCTAACAAACTGCAACACTAGAAATCCTATGGAGAAGGCAAATTTGTGTTTTTTGTGGAAGCAAGAGGGTCTTCGACTCAGTTCATGGTCTCAAAGGGAGGAAAGGAGGGCAAGGCTTTGTTGATGGCCTTTTTGTATCTTCTTTCTTTCACTATTTGACCTTCTACAAAAAACTTAAATGGAAACAACCTTTGAAATCACCAAATGTGACATATTCTTAAGCAAGAAAGAGATTTATCTAACAACAACTAATTCATAAACTGAAACGAAGCATATAAATACAAAAAAGAGGAGCTTGGATACTTGGATTGGGCCCTAACCTAAGAGCTTTAGCCCTCTGAGGTAACTCAGTGCTAGCTCAAAAAAGGATCTCATATTTATTATCAGAATAATAATAGGATTACATGAAACTTTCAACAAAAGTAAGCTTGAAGTTGAGCAGAGCAAAGCTGCAACAAAAATTTGAAAATTTGACTAACTTCCTAATGAGGCCATAGGCCTCTCCAGTTATACCACTGAAGCTCCGAACAACTTCCTTAAAATCAGCGAGGCTTGGCTTCCAAAACATGAGTTAAACAAAAGCTATCCTCCACTTGCTCGGCTGCCTCCTAGTGCATTGATGTGACTCTTTGTGCTCCGAGCTGCATGATGGAGAATTCGAAGTGGGGAGTCATAAATGAGGGGGATACACTCCTATAAATCCTATCCCTTGTCTACTTCAAATTATTACTGCCAATTGTCCATTAAATCATTGTCTTTATCTCCAAAATTCAACAAAATCTGCATTAAACACATATTAGACTCCATGGCGTAATGACCAACCCAACTCACTCCATAAGCATAAATATAATAAAGAAACATGCTATAAGCTAAGAGAATGGTTGATTAAACTATGTTAGCAGGCAAAATGAGCCCATATAATTACCCATTTATGGGGATCATCACCTACTGAGGTCCTAGGCCTCTCTACTTATATGACTGAAGTATCCAACAACTTCTTAAAATTAGTGAGGCTTAGCTCCCAAACTCAAGATAAACTGGTGCTTTAGCTTTAACTTGCTCGGCTGCCTACTAGTCCTCATTATTTGGTTGTTTGCACTCCAAGCTGATGGAGGAATATTCAAATGGAGGGTTAGTAAAGAGGAGATTTCCCTCCTATAATTCTTCTCCCTTGTCCCATCCGAGTTTTGACCAAGGTCTCTGCCAAAATCCCTTCCTTTTATCCTTTATTCCTACATTACAAGCACTTTAGACAAGAATGCAAAATATCCAACTCTAACTCATCTCATAAACAAAATATAATCAAAAGTATGCAATAAGTTGTGAGAATAGTTGGTTTGACTAAGCTAGGAGGTGAATTAAGGCCCATATAATTACCCAATGATGAGGCTCATCAGACATGTTGCCTCTATTGTTGATTTATTATTATCACACATGAATTGTACAATCATATTCAATACATCTTTTTTCTTTTCATATACACTGTAGAAGCATATTAGTTTTGCCACAATGAAATTACACAACCCACACTCAAGCACATCTAACAATGACTTGTGGCATTTAATGGTCTAAGGCACACAAAGATCAACCATGTTTTAGGAAGATCGATTATGTGCATGTATATAAAATGACATGTAACTGATCTATATTGTTCTAGCTCATTTTCATTCTATTTCAAATATTAAAAATCATATATGCTAAAAAAAAAAAAGGAAAAATGCAAAGAAATGCCAAAATGTCAATTGGGATTGTTTTATGTAATTTTATTATAAAAAAGGAGAAACTAATTTTACTACAAGGTGGCATAGGTCCACTATGTGAAGAATATTTTATATGGTGGTGGGACATTTTCCTATGGTGGATAAGTTAAAGAGAGTGCAATTCCCAAGATCGAAGGCATCAGTAACAGTGGGACCCATGCACATAGGGAACCCAACACCACAACATAATCGACCATTATGATATCGAGTGCCCCCATAAACTGTTTGGCGGGAAAGCTTCGTCAGGAGATCAATGGTCATGATCATCCATCACATCACTGCCAGGTGATACCACTTACCACCGTGGGTGCCCCCATGATCAGTGAATGGTTTTCACTTTAGCCTCTAGCAAGCGAGCGTGACATCTAGGGGAGTACGCCAGTCAAAATATCCACATTATGTCTACATCACCCCTCCATCCTTCCATATCATACCTCCACGTCATCTGCCACATCGCATGTCTGTATCATTTTTTCCACATTTAATTAATTCCTTAACTTGCATTTCTCCAATAAAACCCCATTTTTCCCCCAATTTACTCATTTTCATTGCATCCTCTTGGCGAAAATGACCCCCTCAAGCAACATGAAGCTTCCATCTCGGAACTCCAAGTATACCAGGTATTTAAACACATTTGTCACTCTATCAATTTTTGAAGAAATTTTTAAAATGCCAAAGAAAGTTACCCTTTCAGGCTCTTCCACTCATATTCCCCTCATGGATACTGAACATGACATTTTTTTATTCAGTTTTCCCTGTGAACTTAATTGAATTTCGCCAAAATGTCCTAGCTAACAAAAATAAGTCAAAATTTTATAATAGAAGATAAAATTATTTTGTTCTCTGCAATTGTCCCTTAAACTTATCAATTTCTAGAATTTATCACTTGGTTAACCTCCTTTCTATATCGTCAGTGATGTTTCATCATGAATTCCCTAGAGAAAAATATTTTCCAAATTTCTTCATTACTAATCCAACAAGCCCTAGCCTTTCCAAAATATGATAAGTATCTTTCATTTTCTGATGAAACACTTTTGTCGACTTTTCATAACTTATTATTAAAGGATTCTAGGAAATTGTATGTTTCCATTTTGCTTCCAAACACTGTTTTACCTTTAGATTCTTCACAGTTCCTTTTTTCTTTCTTTGTTGAAGGTGTTAGACCCATTTTGCAAGTAATCATGAGGATTATTGGAAGGGATGATGCATCAATGATAGATGGTATAGCCATGGGATTATTTCATTTGATGATGTAGTCAAATGTGGTGATATATATTCTTGCATTTTGGGAGGAAACCATCAAATCTCAGCTCCTTAACTTCAACATAATTGGATGTTTCATATTTACCTCTCTCCTACTATATATTTTTCTATATGTACATGTTGAGCAATTTATAGACCTGGGATTGAATAAACAAAGAATTGTGTATTTGACTGATGTTGAGAGAGCTCAACCAAATAATCAAATTTTCTCCTATTTCCTTTCTTCCTTCATCTCAAGTGTTTACAGAATTGTTAACAATGTTTCCTCTCCTACAATTTTTCCAAAAGCTTAATCTTTGTTGCAAATGAGTTGAGATTTAAAGGTTGGAGATTACTTTCCATTTGAGGATCACACAGAGATTAGATTATATGGTACACATATTCATCCATATAGTCTTTCGGTATTTATGTCTATGAGAATATTTGCATTGGAATTCATTAGGCAGAGCCTAAGTGTTGATCAAGTGCATTTTGTCCCAGCCAAGAAAGGATATTTGTTCAAATCACCCAAGACTGTTAAGCCTTTCATTGTCAATAATTGGCAGGCATATGAGGAGGTAAAAAAGTTGTTACATAGTATGAATTTCTATCTGGGAGAGAAGTGGTCTTATGATCCTCATTATATAATTTCTAAGAGGAGAATAGAAAATTATTATGCTCCTTATGTCCATGAAGCAAAACTTGAATGGGAGAAATTTGAAAATCGAGGCGTAGTCCAAATTTCAAGCAATATGGAAGTTGAAACTCCCATTACTTATAAGAAAAAGGGTTAAAAAGAGGATTAAACATTATGGACATAGAAGGAGAAAGTTCTCAAGGCACAAAGAAGCAAAAGGTGTAGAAAGGAGGAACAAAAACTGAATATTTCAGGGAAAATCCTTCCATTGAAATTGGGTTTCAATTGCAAATAGGAGGAGATAAATGTGCACCATAATCCCACATTCCTAAAGGAGAAGAATATGTATCTTTGGAAGATTTTAAATATTCATATGAAAAGAATTGAGAAAAGGAATCATAAAATTAATACTAATGTTGTTATCAATTGGAGGCATAGTATGTTCCTGGTTATCAAACCAGACTTATTTCAACTATGGATTTGGAGAGGATTCAATTGAAACTCTCATTTACACACCCTATTACACTGTCAATTACTTTTGGAGCTAATTTCAAGATAGTTAGCTTATCAGTGAATACAAAATATATGTCTTTGTCTAACAAGATAAATCTGCACATGAAAACTAGAGAGTTGATTTATAATGATCTCACTAAAACATCATTAGCAACAAGTAATACAGAGGCCTTGCTGGGGAAAGTAATTGGTAATTAGAAATTAGAAAAGGCTAACTCTAAAGCTCTACATAATAAAAATTAAGAATTTAAGAAATGAATTATTAAGCTTGGGGTGAATCTAGAGGACAAAACAGTGGTCCAAAAACTTTTACAAGGAGAAAAATATGAGATCCAATTTTTAAGACAAAAGTTGAAATTTCCTATTACTAAGCATGTCTTGGCTCCAAAAGTAGGTCAAATTAAAAAGGAAAAATAACTTATAACTCACGAACTTCTAGAGAGAAATAAGGAGGTGGAAACTCTGAAGGAACTCAATGCACAACTACAACAGAAGGTAGTTTCACATGTTTTCACAATTGTAGTGCAACGAGGCTCTAAGGACCCTACTAATAAGCTCACTAGGGTGATGACTAAATTAAAGAATTCAGAGGATGAGTTAAGGAAAATATAGAAGAATTTGGATGATACTAAAGAGTAATTGAACCATAAGGAAAGGAAAATGAAAATGTCTAAAGAAAATGCATCACAACACCACAAAAATTATCTAACAACCTATGATGAAATTAAGGAATTAAAAGAAAAATTAAAAGGTATCATATCTCTTATTCAAGAAAGAGAAATTATTTGGACTGATATCATCCAACAAATAAGGGTAATCTGGGATCATATGTTGGTCATGGAAGAAGAGAAAACAATGGTAAGGGATCTAGAAATGGTTATTTGTTCCAATAAAAACAAGTTGCAACAAAGATCACAATTGGAAAAAAGGATGATTGATTTTCTGAATGCAAAGTCTTCTCTGAAGTTGAGAGCAATGGGTATTCAAGACAAAACTTCCATTGTTATAGAAATAAATAAGATGGTACAAAATAATATCTATAGGAAAAATGCAAAAACCATACTAGGAGAGATCAAGGAATCAACATTTCCCTTTAATTAAAACTTTGGCAAGAGAGTCTGAGCAGGATTACCTTCATGTTGGGACTAGAAAGGAAATCTTCTTCCATGGGAGACCTATGAAACTTTATTAGTGGAAGAAAAAAGTAAAATCAATGCTTTCCATGAAAAAATAACAAATTTTAAAGGGTCAACAATTGCGAATCACTTGTAGAGAGATTTTCAATTGTTATGGTTAGTTAAGACTCTCTTCACTGAAAATCCAACCTACAACAAAATAAAAAAAATGAAGATGGCCTATGACAGATTGTTCAAGTGTACAAATCATGAATTGGCAGTGTGGAATAAATGCCTAGATTTAATATCACCAACGAAATGAGTGGAACCTAGAGCTTCCCCAAGCGAGCCTAGACAATGATCCCAAGTGATCCAATGAAGACGAAGCATACAATTTATTTTGGAAAAAGATATTATATTTTGTAATTTCAATTCAAAACACTTTAATTTCTAAGTTTAAGTTTTGAGTCTTCATAATTAGGACTGAGTAGAACTAAATATATTTTTGAAAGTAGTTTGAAATAAGTTCTTCACAGTTAATAGTTTTTGTAACTGTCCTCAATGTAATGTTTCTTTTAAAAAGCAGAGAAGAAGCATTTTTAAGGTAACTCTAAATTTTGGCTTCAAAGAGAAATATTGGTGTAATGTATCAACATTTTCTTGGAGAATTAATAATTTTTTGGATGATTCCAACTACCTTTTGAAAATGATATGTGTTTCTTTTCTACTATAAGTCATTATTCGTTTTTCTTCTTTTGAAATTTTGTAATAAATTGTTGGTTATTTCCATTAATAAATATTTACTTTTCTTGAAAAAACTCATAGTACCTATAGATTTCAGATTAAAATAACCTTAAACTATGCTCCATAGTATCATATTGTCACCTTCTCAGTCTTTCAGGTTTCTACTAAGGTTTATTACAAGAGATTTGGTTACTACAACCTTCTATTTTAAATCTTCGTGTTTTTCATTCTGCTATCTTGTTACTGCCAAAGCTCTCCAACAACATATAAAAATGAAAACTATAGCAAATTCAAATAAAAAATGGAATTCACATAGAGAATACCCTACTCGAAGTTACACTCAACCTTCAATGGTTACCCTGCCTTCTTCAATCCTCCAACATGGATTATTCCTTCTTAAATGTGAATGCTTGCTCTAATATCGATATGTAGATGATGCGACTATGAAATATCCATCTCATAAACATGAACACTTTCATGGAATTAATTAAAAAATTGTGTTTTTTTGTCTAGTTAAGTTCAAGGCTTCTTTTTTGACACTCCATTGGAAATTTATTTAAGTAGAAACGGTAGTACAATGCACAGAAAAATTTACAAATCATCACCAATAGATTGGAAATAATCACAATATTAGTTATTGAGAGAGAAATCATCAATTGACTCTCAAAATATTGCAAAAATTGGTACCATCAACAGAAAACCCTTTCATACTTTCATCAAGTAATACCAAAAAAGTGAATACTCATCAAAGAAAGATATATTAACATAGATAAAGTTACAAATTATTCAAAACAACATTCAACCATAAATATCTGATAGATTAAGGTCACAACATATAATTGCATAAAATCCTTACATGCAAAACTCAAAGTTGGTAAAGTTAGAAATGTGAATAATGCCCATCTCTTTACATAATGGAACAAGTAAGAGCACCAATTATTGATCGTTATTCTAAAATATGAAGGTCCACTTCCAGAAAATAGCATAATGCCTAATACTTGTCTCAGGTAACCATTCTAAGCAAATTTGGGGAAACAAAGCTTGTAATAACATTGCATACAAGAGGCTACTCTTATAACCATGTCCTTAAAGCAGATTCAGGCGGGGCTGAAGTTTTATAGGCAACAAGTCTCTTTCAATTTCTTCTAACATGTCTAACCAATTGCATACTTTTGGGTCCATTTGCATACTTTTGGCTCCCGTTTCTTGCAGTTGGGCTTGTCGTTGTGAGAAATCTCAGCCACAAACAGATCATTAAGGTTTGGATCAGTCAAAAAGGAGTATATTGACAATAAAACATGCAATCAACAAAATATTTTTGTTACAAAGAAAATATTGAAAGGAAGGAACCAAAGGAAACATATTCATGAAAAAAGGAACCAACTCTTCTTACTTTTCATGATTAGGTTGACCAACTTCAAAGCAACCACAGTAGAAGGCATCCAACGCAAGTGTTGATGTAAGGGATACCCTCATCTTGAAATTGTATATATGTGTTGAGATAAGGCGTACATATAGTTATATAGGTATGTAGGAAATACCAAATTAATGTTTTAATGGAACACAACTAGAAAAAGATGAATGGCTAGTGAAAGAAACTTACACCCAAAAGTAGGTAGAAAAAAAAGGTTGAGTTATCTCAAACATTCACCATTTGAACTATTCACTATAACTAAAGACAAAAAGTAAAAAATTAAAATCAGATTTATACAAACAAATGAACAAAAGTATAACCAACAATTATTTATAAATTATCCAACATATGGAAATATGATGAGCCTCATCATTGAGTAATTATATGGACCTTAATTCAACTCATATATTAGTCAAATCAACTCTTCTCACAACTTATTACATGTTTTGATTATATTTTTTTTAATGGGATGAGTTAAAGTGAGATATTATGCTAGTGGACTAATATGCATTAAATGCAGGTTTGGAAGAGAGGAATTTTGGCAAGAATATGGTTTGAAACTCGAATGGGACAAGGGAGAGAGATTATAGGAGGTAAATCCTCCTCATTTACTCCTCCCCCGTTCGAATATTCCTCCATTAACCACAAAATCTCGGAGTGGAAGCATCCAAGTCATGAAGATTAAAAGGAAACCAAGTAGGTGATAGACAAAGAGTTAGTTCATCTTGATTTTGGGAGCTGAGCCTCCCTAGATTTAAGGAAGTCATTGGAGACTTCAGCTGTATAAATGGAGAGGCCTAGAGCCTCATTAAGATTCTATTTTTTGTGGTCAAAGCACTAGTTATTTTCGAGCTCCAGACTTGTGGAAGACATTGGTGTCATTTTATGTTTTGATAATGAAAATGAGATTTCTCTTGGTCCAACACTGAGTTAACTCAGAGAGCTAAAGATCTTGGGTTAGGGCCCAACCCTAGCGGAAAAGGCTCCTCTTCTTATATCCTTATGCTTGGCTTAGTTTCATGATTCCATTTTATTCAACAATTTTCCTCATGCATGAAGTAGACAGATAATTCACTAAATTCTACTTTTCTACCTTGCTAGAATTCTTCCTGTTTACATTACTTTTTGGAAATTATAAATGTTTGATGCAAAGCAGGTACTTTAGAAATCTAAAGGGATCTCATAGCAGACAACCACCTTCCAACTTCATCCATTCATAATCATTCCTTGCTTTCACCAATCTCATCATTTTACATAGAAATTCCTCCAAACATGTTGAGTGAATCCAACCGTCTCCTAACCTTGGTTTTGAGTTTTGAGTGGCCCTAGGCATTTTTTTACTCCATTCCACCAATACAACACCTTCCCTAAGCCTTCCATCACCTCCAAGAACCATCAATTTTCTCTCGGTTGGATCCTATAGAAATACAGGGAATCCTGTAGGTTTCTAGTACATCCTATAGGTTTTCTTGTAGTGGCCTATTTTAAGGCTGAATTGAGGGAAAACTTCTAAAAAAGCCACACCAAGTCACCCAAGGGTCTCCCAAACCTTCCAACCATCTCTTAAAACTCCCAACCATCCACCAGCATCACTAAGCAAAGAGATTAGGGTTTACATTTGATTTTCTAGAAATAGAATAAAAAGAACCAAACATATTTATTTCAATCCTTTACATGCAGAATAATGATGTTTGATGTATTGAATTTCCTTGCTTTAGATAGTAGCATTTCATACATGTTGTCTTGGAATTCTTGTAAGGCATAGTTTCTCAACAGTTAGTTATAGAATGGTGTGTTTTTAGCATAGGATTTCAATCATTTTCCTTATTTGTAGTAGACAAGCTTTCTCCTAGAGTAGATTTCTCTTTATTTCATCAGCAATCAAGCTTCTTCTAAATCCATAGAAGCATGGCTTGAAAACCATAGTGGTCTCTCACCAGCTGAACAGTGACAAAAGGCAAAACCATCACTTTTACTTGTGTATACAACACTGTCACCTCCAAGTTTGTAGAAACTCGGGGTTGATAACGTAAAGCTGGTAGCTCCAAAAGTTGCAACATTCTTGTTGCAATATTGATGCTCATCAAAATACATAAGGAAAGTGAAAGTAGAATGTTTTGAAAAACTTTGTAATCACTTTATTCTAATTTGTATGTGTCATTCCTATCACTGTATGATAAGTTTGCAATTGCTATAACATATTCAATTTGTACAAAAGCATGATCTGTCAAATCATGCTTATACATGTGCTGCCCCTTTATTCTACTATACCAAAATAACTGAAGGTTGATTCCTTCTAATCTATCTAAAAGGTCAATGTCCTTATGGTAATCAAACACCCTATTACCATCCTTCTTCCTTATCCTTTGAACCCTTCTAATGTACCATGGTCCACAAGAAACACCTTGTTTTTTACTTCAAGGAACATCTTTTCTTACATTACATTCAGTGGGGGGAGTTGAGTTGCTTTCCAACAACACCCCCAATATGATGCAATTGCAAATCCAATTGAAACACCCTTTTGTGGAGCCTTCCCATATTGCCTAAAGTAGACCCCATTTCTCACTTTCATCAACCCATCTTTGGATAATGTTGAATTTCCATTCAACTAAGTAATCAAACATGCTTTGAACATATCCTTTCCATCAAAATCCACCACTATTTTTATAGTTTTTCTTGCAATTTCATCAATGGAATCTAAAATTTCATCAACTCATGTCTCCACACACTTTCCATTATTTTCAATTCACTTTCATTGTGTGCCAATGAAGAGGGCGACTAGAATATAGAGTTGGAACAACTCGCTGGAGAACCATCAACTACGTCATCCACAATTTGGAATGTTGGATAATTTTGATCCTCTGACCATGGTTTAACTGACCAAGAACACTGAGTGCAACTTTTTGGTTGCATGCCAAGAGTTGATAAAATGTCTTATGCATCCTTTAATCAAATCTTAATAGCTTCAAAAATTTTAGCGTCTATGGATACTTAATCATACTGCGATAATATGTCAATGTTTTGTATTTTTTCTTGGTGCAATCTATTCCAAATGTTTTCTTTCTGCTTATGATGTTTATTAAAATGAAGACATTGTGGATTTGATTTTTATTTAGAAACTCTATTAAGAGTTCCAACAACATGAAGCAAGTCAGTGAAATCATATGCCCTCTGAACTACAACCATCCCATCAACTTTGCTAAAAAATTTCTCACATACATTTCACCCAGTGAGGTGAAAAACACATGGAAAGTTAGAGTATTGATCTCGAAAAAATCTCATTAGCAAAACCACAAAATGGCAAGAAATTTTAACATATTAATATGCCTGTCTGCTGATGAAACTTATGTAGACATTAGTATGAGATTGTTTTTGTACCCGACATAACATAATGTGAAGAAACTATGGAATTGTCAAGAATTTCACATCATTTCACAAAGGCTCAAACTATGAGATATAAATATGTCAATGTTGTCAAAAACAATCACCATCAACGAACATTAATGATTCGGCCTCCATACGCTCGCCCTTTAAGGATGAAGTTATCAGGCTTTTCCACTTCTTCCAACCACGCAAGGCCTTCATGATTGACATCTTCTTTGTTTTTCCTCCCTGTCAAATCACATATGCATAGAAACTCAGTTTGTTGAATTTCTATAAACCAGTTTCTATAGCAATTTAATCAAAGCCTTTCACGGAATATCAAAGGCCATTAGAGGTTACCCTTATGCAAAAGACCGCTGGAGTAAGGATAAACACGGTAGTATGCAGGATCCTCTCTATAAGGGGGAGCTAGTACATCCAGCACTGCACAAGACGTTACTGCAGTGAAAGAATGTATGTTTCCCCCTGTTGTTGGATATAATACTGATGATTCACAATATGGGGCTCTTAAAACAGCGTCTGATTTCAACTCTGCAAGTCGTACTGTAAAAGACAAATTCATAGAAGCACGATAATCAATAGATTGAATATTTCAGTGTTCTTATATCGACGCAATTACATGATTGTTAAGAAATATTTTAATCACAAACTGGCTTACATCCTGGTGGGTGAGAATATTGCTGATTGGAATTCATGGCTATGCTGGATACGGGGTCTATCCAATCATAAGACTTCAGGTGCATTGAGCCATACAGAAGTTTACTCAGCACTGTCATGCCACGATGATCGTGGAGTGGAATCATGGCTGATCTGGGTAAACAAAAGACTCCCATCTGATTGAATAGAAGAAACCATCAGTTACGGTGAATATTTGGCAATAGTAACAGTCCTCAGATATATCAATATGTAACTCAAATAGATTAAGTCGTTTATATATATAGTAACTTCATATATATTGTAAGTGGTGAGGTTATATCAAGTCGTTTATATATATATATATATTCAGGTCCATGTCGTCCCGTTCATAGTAATCTATTCGTGAAGCTTATTAAGTATATTTATAGTTAAGTTTGAGAACAAGATCAAAATTAAGGTTGGAAATTAAATAGTCTTTGTTCTAAGTGAATGGCCTCCCTCAAGCACAAATGAATGAATCCTTTTTTTGATTTGTGCTAAGAAGCTAGCTGACATCAATTCATGTGGGTGCTGCCTAGGACGATCATACTATCATAACGGTGCTTGAAAAAATATTGGATAATATTTTACAGGTGCTGTGGATTGTTTTGGTTCTTTAACTATAGTTACACCAAGTATCAAATAGACAAATCTAATCAGTGAATAGTTGAATGATATCATGCAGGACTTTTCGTAAAAAATCTTGGATAATATTTTACGATTGTTTTGCTTCTTTAACGATAGTTACACTAAGTATCAAATAGACAAATCTAATCAGTGAATAGTTGAATGATATCATGCAGGACTTTTCGTTTCATCCAAGATGGGACGAAGACGGTAAGAGGAAACATAATGCACAAGTCGAGGAATTTTAAATTTATGTTAATGTAAATTCGATAACAGTGATTATTTTTTAATACACTTGATTTTAGGTTTTGAATATTTTAGAAACGTTTAAATTTCTTTGTATTTATATATGTAATTTTTTTCTAAATAATTTCTTTATATTTAGATACTGTAATTTTTTTTTTATAATAATGGATTGAAAGCAGTTATTTCCAGAAGAAGAAAAATATGACATTCTATATATTTTAAATTTTCATTTGCAATTAAAACGAAAACTATTCTATATTCAATATGACCTAAACAATTTATTTACAATTAAAAAAACTATTCTATATTCAATATGACCTAATATATGATAAAAATTAAGCTTGTTTAGGAAAATAATCAATTATTAACTAACTGAGATCATAAAAAATGGTATGTTTGGTTTTTATAATTATTTATTTCAGGAATCAGATATGATGTAAAAATCAGAAAGAAATAAAATTACTAACTTTTATATTAAAAATAGTTTTTTATATGAACCTCCATTATATACATCATTTATTACAAATATAAAGACACCGAGCGTAGGAAAGGACGTGGGGCAAGCATTTGGGGAGTGCATGCAACCCACCTGTCACATCATTGCTATTTCATAACGTGTGTGTCCTCTCCTGTTAGTCGAGAGCCTGGCGTGTTGTTTTTTGCATTTGATCTTGATATGGAAAATTCGATTTCAATTAAATTTCTGCAACTACTAACTAGTGATTTAGTGAACTTCGTTGACTTTATTTCTATTTGATTTTAACGTTTTTCCCTAACTCTACTTGATTATGGGATTTCAGTTTCTATTTGATTTTTAACTTGATTATGGGATTCAATTTCTATTTGATTTTTAACGTTTTTCCCTAACTCTATTTGATTATTGATTATGGGGTATTCTTGTATGAGTGTGATTCCTCGACATTATTTGTAAATAAATATATTAATTTACTGTTATGTTATTTTAATTATAAAATTATTTCTTGAAATTAATTATGCAGAAGTGAAAAGTGATTTAGCAGTTCCTTGTAAATACAGTTTTTATTTATTAAGTGGTGTTTTTACTTATTAAGTGGTTAGGGAAAAGAGTTATTATTTACTCAAGAGAGATATAATTTTTTTGAATATG
>APFE030579980.1:0-11318 GCA_000404065.3 Pinus taeda
GCTGAACTTTCAGGAACCACAGAACTATTGCACCCATCAACGTCAGTGCTACCTTGCAACTTGTACAGAGTTCCAATCCAACTCCCCACATCAATACCAATGCTTCCCGAACCATCTTATAGATATCCTTCTCAAACACTATTTTTACACCTGCATCATACAACTTGCTTATAGAAATCAAATTTCTGGCCAATGCAGGAATATGTAGGACACCCGAAAGTGTTCTAACCCTTCCACCTTGCAACTTCAACTTTACTTTTCCTTGACCAATGATTCTAGCCTTCCTATCATCCCCTAAAAAGACATCACCACCATCGTATTTCTCATGCTTGCAGAACCACTCTCTATGGGGAGTGAAGTGAATGGATGCACCTGAGTCAATCAACCATGCCTCATGATCTACGTTTGTACTTGAAGAAGCCAAGTACACATCCCCACCTTCATCTGAGGTAGTTTTTGCCTCTACAAAAGAAGCATCATCAGATCCCTTTCCTTTGTTAAGAGCTTTAGATTTACACTCCCTCTTGTAGTGCCCTTCCTTTCCACATTTCCATCACACCACCTTTACAGGTTTTCCTAGAGATTTAGATCTCCCTCTAGATTTAGATCTCCCACTCGATGACTTATTTTTGTTTTTGTTCTAGGACCGTCCTCGTATAGACAAGGAATCACCATTCTAGCTCTCCATATTTTTCCGTCTCATCTCCTCCATCAGCAAGGATGAGACTATGTCATCAAACTACAAGGTAGTTTCATTGTTACCTATTGCAATAACCAGACTATCCCACGAATCTGGTAGAGAACAAAACAAACTAATGCACTTATTTTTATCTAAAATTTTGACATCAACAGACGATAACTAACTTACCAGAGTATTAAATGCATTCAAATTCTCTGTCACCGAGTCTCCATCTTTCATCCTCAGGTTATACAGCTTTTTCCATAGTAATAGTTTATTCACCAAATAATTAGATTGGTACAAAGTCCCTAACTTGTCCCACAAAGCCTTCACCGTAGCTTCCCCCGATACATTCAAGAATAATGAATCTGAGACACATAATTGTATTGTGCTCTTTGCCTTCCGATCTAACTTCTTCCATTCTTCATCGGGCACTCCCATTGGTTTAGTACCCAGATCTACCGTGATCCACTGAATTTTATCCACCAAAAGATCCTCCATCTTGATTTTCCACAACTCAAAACTTTGACCATTAAATTTCTCGATCTTTATCTTTCCATTGCTCGCCATCTTGTTTCACCACCAGAATCGATCTCGCAGATCTCCCACTGAACATTGTCTACCACAGGCCCGAGCGAAACCCCTCAGCAACAAAGGCGTCCCCTTTAAGCCAAAACAACTTTGATACCAAATGTAGGTCTTAACCCCATACAAAAATTACCTGCATACGATTTCTAAACCACAGAAAATAAACAATGTGAGAGCATAACACACAAAACACATATACATAGAGATTTTCCCCTTGATCCCAAAACCGGGACTACCATCTTGATTTTTCATTATGTTCCTTTCAATGTTACAATACATATTTATACATGCCAAAGCATCCAATGCCATGGGCCAAAAACCATCGCGTCCAAAACCATGGACCAAAAACCATTGCATCCAAAACCATATGCGAAAATCATGCACAAAACTATAGGTAGGTCCGCCCAACCTAACATAGGGTCCAAAACCAAAATTTTCCTGGGCGTTGCCCCGAAACCCATAGAGTGGGGTTACTTGCACCCCTCAAACCCCCTTCGACTCCCCCTGCTATGCAATCAGTGCAACGAAGGGGGGGCTCTTCCCCCCTTCTAACCCCCCGGTTAACTATGTGGGCTAGTTGTGGAAAGAATATAACAAAACCCAACACCCATATACACAATTTTCACAGAAATCAAAATCCAAAGAGAAATTAGACATACCTTCTACCATATCATTACCACAAACTATTCGAAGGCCCTTCTCTCCAATATGTCCATGCCTTTGATGCCATTGCGTGGTCTTTTCTCTAGAGACCACTAGATTTTTTGCTACACTTTTAGGAACCACTAAATTGTTGTACCAATAAATAACAGTGCTACCATGAAGCTTTTACATAGTTCCAATCTCTCCCTACATCAATACTAGTGCTCTCTAAACTATCTTGCAAGTATCTTTCTCGAACATTATTTTTACACTTGCATCATCTAGCTTGCTTACAGAAATCAGATTTCTAGTCAATGTAGGAATATGCAGAACACCCTGAAATGTTCTAATCCTTTCACCTTGCAACTTCAATTTCAATTTTCCACGATTGACGATTTTGGCCTTCGTGTCATCCCCTAAGAATACATCACCACCACCATATTTATCACTTCACAGAACCACTCCTTGTGGGGAGTGAAGTGAAAGGATGCACTTGACTCAATCAACCATGCCTCATGATCTACATGTGTACTTGAAGAAGAATCCTATTACACATCCCCACCTTCATCTGAGGTGGTTTTCACCTTTGCAGAAGTAGCATCAGCAGATCCCTTTCCTTTATTAGGAGCTTTAGATCTACAATCATTTTCAAAGTGCCCTTCCTTTCCGCATTTCCAACACACTTTACAGGTCTTTCTAGAGATTTAGATCTCCCTCTAGATTTAGATCTCCCACTCAAGGATTTATTTTTGTTTCTGTTATGAGACCGTCCTTATACAGACAAGGCATCACCATTTTTGCCCTCCTTATTTTTCCATCTCATCTCCTCTAACCACAAGGATGAGACTATTTCATCAAACTTCAAGGTAGTCACATTACTACCTATTGCAACAACCAGACTATCCCATGAATCTAGTAGAGAACACAACAACTAATGTACTTATCGTCATCTGAAATTTTTATATCAACAGATAACAACTGGCTTACCATAGTATTAAAGGCATTTAGATGCTCTATCACTGGGTCTCCATCCTTCATCCTCAGGTTATACAACTTTTTCCGCAGGAACAATTTATTCACCAGAGACTTAGATTGGAAAAAAGTCTCTAACTTGTCCCAAAAAGCCTTTAGGGAAGCTTCCCATGATACATTCAACAATATTGAATGTGAGATACACAATTGTATTGTGCTCTTTGCATTCTGATCCAAATTTTCCGAGTCTTCAGTTGACATTACCATTGGTTTGGTACCCGGATCTACCGTAATCCACTGAGCTTTATCCACCAGAATATCCTTCATCTTGAGTTTCCACTACTCAAAACCAAATTTTGAGAACCCCCCCTAAATTTATATGTATAATAAATGGGAGAATCTCCATGGTATATAGGAAAAATGGAAGGCGATTTCATCAATAGTATAATATGTATATATAATTTTTTGGCAAATATCTCACCAGGCATGGCGAATATTTTACTTAATTATAAAATATTGTAAGACCTTGGCGAGTCTTTCACTAAATAATAAAACTTTGTAAGGTCCTAGTGAATCTTAGCATTGTGAACTCTTAGAGAATTTTTTGAAAAAGTATAAAACCATATATGACAAGAGCCACATGGTGGCAATATCACTGTTTTTTTTTTCACATTTCCATGACATGGAACTTGTTTATAAAATTATAAAAAAGCCAACCAAGTCCCTTATAATATGTAGGTAAGCATATAACAGAGTCTAATACATCTACTATGCTTGTCTTCATTCAAGTGTCATAGCTGCTATACTTAACGCTATGAATCACAACTCTCTCAGAACTCAACTCTATAGTGTAATTAAAACCTTTGGAAATTGAATCTGACAACTCTATAAAAAGGATTAGTGAAATAGAAGCTTTTGTGAATGAGCCCACTAGTTATCATTGCTAAACAATCAATCTAGACTATGAAGTCTTCCATCTTGATCAAAATCGTGCTCACGATTAAGGGAGTGCGACCACCTAGCCTGACATAATGGTCATCGTAGCTTCCAATAATCAACAACCACCTTGCAAGGACATCCCAGCTCATGTCTCATGAATTTTATTCATCAATCTTAACTTATATAAATATTATAAAGATAATATTAGAATCCTCTCCATATTCACTGTTAATACAAGGCTAAAGGAAATTTTCTAGCTCAAGGCACTAGCCAATACCAACTTTGGTATTTGTGACCCGTTTGTGGTGATGCACCTACCCTGCCCCATTGGGTTTCTGCCTTGTAACATAGTTCAAGGATCACAAGACTTTCCAATCTTCCTACTCCATTAGGCACACTTTATATGTTATACATAGTGAATTGAAAAGAAGCATTATAGAACACACAATTTCACAGAAGGAAGAAAAATCTTAGCTAGTTCAATATCAAAATCTTAACCATTGATTAATAAAGAATAACAAGTAGTGTAATGAATTTTTCCGATTTATTTATTTACAAGCTGTAAAGAATGTAGTGGAATGGAAAATATTACTTAGGCAACCCTTCAATATTTTCTACTAAATGTCTGTGCATGTACATATGAAATTAAGAGCATTGTTGAATACATAGTTTCATTTTCTCTTGCCTCCATTTTGACAAATCAGTGTAAAATTAGTGTCACTTTGAATCTCCTTTCCTGTGTGGATGTTTTGAAAAATCAATGTGAAATCAAAGTCAATTTAAATTTCCTTTCCTGCAAGGGATCACATCCGCAGTTGATTAGTAAAATATAATCGACTATATATTATGTTCAAGAAACTGACTGCAATCTACAGTGGAATCGAGACCTCAATTCTTATTCTGAATTTGAATATCTCGGGACAACATAAGAGATAAAAATGCATATGGCCTTAGTAGCTAGAAAACAATCACTCCATCATTACAAGACCACCTAGATTTCGGCACCTAATCTAAATAATGGCACTAGTTGCAGTGCTTATTTGCATTAACACCATGTAAAAGCAACAACAATGTTTCAAAGCACACTTACTGGAAAAGTTGTAACGTTCTAAGAATATTTAATGATAGCATCTGAACCTTGTAGCTATGGTGGGGAAACTAGGGAACCCAAATATTGGAAGATATCTCATACCAAATCTGAGAAAAAAATGAAAAAGGGAAAAAATCAAAATATATAAATCAAGCACTGAATTGTTTACAAATCAAATACAATTCCTTTAACTAACAGTTAAATTGTGGTGATATATTTAAATAATTAGTAAGAGGGTAACTTCAAACCATGGAATATTACCTTTGTCATTACTGTCATCCCTCAGTGGCTGAGATTACAAATCAATACTTATTGAAAGATTGTAGGAAATTTTGTGAAATAGTAAAGCGTAACCTATAGTTTCAAGCAACAAAATCAAGACATTGTTACATCAAGAGCCATAATTGATACATAATCAATGAATCAAGTCCTTGTATGGCACAAGCTTGTTTCAAAACCTCTATTTTCTCAATAACAAAATCAAGACATTGTATGTGGTTATTGCCAAAAGGAAACTGCGTTCTAATTTGGAAGAGGATCTTATCAAAAGACATGGATTTATTCAAGCTACAAAGCTAATGTGTTACTGAAAAATAATTGGAGTAGATGGGATCATGATACTTAATGAAAAAATATTCTTTCCTTTAGAAACAACAGTATACAATGTTTTGAAGGCATTAGAATTTGAAATTGCCTTTCTTTAAGACAAACTTTCATTAACAGAATGTACTTTCCTACCTAAAACGTTGTAGATATCCAAGAAAAACTTGAAAAGCATAAGAGCACTTAGCATAATGTACTTTCTTTCCTTCCTTAACATTCTTAAAGAGTTGAGGTTCCCCAAGTCATTAGGTAACTTTCAAAGGAAATGACAGTTAGTAATAGTCCAATTCACAACTGAAGATGTGTCACAAATATGAGGGGGCATCTCCTCCAAATCACAAAATTTCTCTAGGTTAAAATCTAGCATTATTGGAAGCTTAATGCTCGACTGGGTGTTATTGGACCCAGACATTTTTCTAATCTTCACTAAAAGCTTAAAGATAGCTTCTTTAAGTTCTACATGACTTTACTATGCTCTTGAAGTGGGGGCACATGTAGCCTCTCCAAGTGAATAGTCTTAACCTAAGTGAAGATAAGGCAGATAGATCATTCAGTGTGGATCTCTTTAACTCATAATTGAATACTATGTCTCTCTTGAACCCATAATTGAATACTATTAGGACTTTCAATTTTTTCATGGAACTCAAAAATGTTGGAAGAAAGTATTTGCTTCCAGAAAAGAGTAAAGCTAAAGCCTCTGCTTGAGGACAATTGATGTCACACCACTAATACTTCTCCATGGAATCTATATAGGTAAACCACAAATGCAGAATTCCATTAGAATATTGTGTTTATTGAATACAAAAATGAAATCATTGCATTTCTTTAAAATATCTTTTGAAATCAAAATTACCGAAATTACATATCGATAATCTAGTGGGTGTAAGATAAAATTCACCCGTGCCATTCACAGAAAGCATGAGAAAAAACCTAATACTATATATAAAACCAAGGAAAATTCAAATTCATCACTTCTAGGGACCTCTTAACCACCCTGCCAATACATAAGTATGTTCCTGTTTGCAGTTAGAAAAATTACCCAAATTACAATCTGTTTACTCCAGCATATGTTGGAAAGTTATAGAAGGATGACTAGTGCAATCAATCCATTCCTTTTAGCCCTGGATTTGTTTTAGTTTAAGACAGAAGTATACAAATATACTTTTCCAATGTTTATGCTTTAACCATTCACCTTAAGATGTTTTTACAATATAATTTCCTAAGTCTATTTAATATCTTCATTATCATAAAAACCGACCTATATCCATCTTCTTTCACCAGAAGAATCGATCTTGCAAATCTCCCACTAAACAGTGTCTACCATAGGCCCGAGAAAAACCCCTCAATAGAAAAGGTGTTCCCTTGAAGTCAAAACAACTATGACACCAAATGTATGTTTTAACCCTGTACAGAAATTACCCCCAAATGAATTCTTAAAAATAGAAAATAAACAATGGCGAGATCATAAAACATAAACAAATATACATAGAGATTTCCCTTACATTGTGGCTGACTACTCTTACGTATTTTTGACATTTTCATGAGAATGAGAAGTATTTCCTTGATCCAGCACTAAATTGACTCATAGGGTGAAATCTCTAGGGTTAGGTCCCAACCCTAGCAACAAAGGTTCCTCTTTTTCTATATGTATGCTTAGATTACATTCATAGTTAGTTGCTAAAGTTATTTCTACTTTATTTCATTTACAAGTACTTGAATGTTTGTTTAGTTTTGCTTCCATTAGTTGAAAAGGTAGATCAATGGTACAATAGTGAAAGTGAATACCTCAAAAAATCTTGTGATAGTGGCCTCTTCCTCATCTCCCTCATGGGATCATGGTTTGAGGGCCCCACTCTCACACACCCAAAATAGATTTGTCTATTTAGATCATTGCATGGCTAGGGGATTTGTCTATTTATAATTCCTTAGAAGTACTTGCATTTATCATTTTGGTTTCTTGAAGTTGTTGTAATCTAGAAAGCATTGTATGTAATAGATTTCACCATTAGCCATCAATAACTTTTTTTTTCCTAAATGCAACTCAACTTTTCCATATTTAAATGAAGTTATGCATAAATGAAGGAAAGAATGTGTGTTGTTGCAAGAGTTTCTGATCTACGTGGAGAACTGATTTCACCAACTGTTATAGACATATTTGGGCACTGCAACCCCAATCACATATGTCTATAAACCAAGGGCTTATAAGTCCCTAAAAGTGTTGTTTCATACCCTAAAGCAGCAAGGTCAGCTGATTACATCATCTCCCAGAAGTTCTCCCTGAAAAACTACGCAGAACTGGTCAAAACTGGACCATACAGACTGCTTAGTGCTAAGGGTGCGATGCATCTCACCTGCCACATGCAAAAAGTGCGATGCATACTGAAAATCCCTTCTGTAGGGTGCGATGAGCGAGAGCAGACAAATGTCAAAGGCAGTTGGCTAGGTGAAAACCCAGAGAATCTTCTAGAAACTGCCCATTTGACACTTGTCTCTCTGAATTCGCCCAGGGATGAGTAAGGGATCATGAATATCCAAGTGGAACCAAGAACTATCAGAGAGAGGACACTAATCAAAATCCCAAAAGCTGACTCACCCACCTGCAAGCATCTATATATGCATCCCTCATCCTAGAGATCCAAAGGCTGGAATCTTGTATTTTGTAAGGAAGTGTTATTGGTTTCTCTGTGCAACATTGTTGGGTGATCTAAGATTTTCATGAGGTGAAGACGGCTTTCATGCTAGGAGGATGGCGCTGGGTCAGACCAATGGGTTTTAATTCTCTCTTCTACTACTTCTATCAATAAAGTTATCTGAGTTTTCATCCATATGTTTGTGTATCTCTGAATCTTGTCTTGATATATGCATTTGTATGGTTAATATGTATCTAATCCTATATTGTTTATGGTTATAGATCTCTATGATTTGATGGTATTATGTTGCTTTGACTTCACAGGTGTTCTTTGAAGCAGGACAAGTGAGGAAAGAGTAGTGAATTTATATCAAAGGGGAAAGGAAACAAGCAAGGAGCCAAGCAAAAGACTAAGGTTGGTACTCTCTACTTCTTTCTCATCTATCTCTCATAAAGGAAAACACAAGTGACTGTAGTGTCCTATCTAGGGTGCTAGACTGGGCTAAATTTATTATCGACCAGGGCGCGTAGACTTAGAGGCGTGTGCCTAAAATATATAGACATAAAGGATCTAATCTAATCCTACTCTTCCTAATTACAATGCTATGACTTGATTTAATATCAAACTATCAATCAAATATCAACTAAACATCAAACTATATGTCACTATCAGCTAAGATTCAATTCATAACATGCTGTGTATCACTGTAATTAAAGGTTTTGGTCTCCTTACAGAGACATCAAACATAAAACCTCTGTTCAATGCTACTCAACATTCATGAACATTCATTACAATCATGCAAAGTGAAAATCGCAAGCATACAGTCCATGACAGTGCTTTACAAGACAACCCTGGATCGAATCCCTTACAGGATATAATTCCCGATCCAAATGATGGTCTATTCGAGCGCATGCATAAACATATAAACAACGCATTCATAAACACATAAATATAAACATCGATTTAATCACACTGCATATATATCAATACCAAATACCAATCAAATGCTCTGACTGTAAACGTAATTAGAATGGCACTGTAAACGCAATTAAAATGACAACAGTATACCATGTACGCAGGGTCCGTCCGTGTTCTTGGTATACCGAGCTTGTTATCCCACGACCACCGTATTAAAACAACGCACTGTGATTATAATGCAAGTCTTATTTGTATTAAGTCGAAACTCTGTTCATGAAGCAACAAGTAAAAACGTAACCGAACATACAACCGGGTTCAGACTTATATTTACATATGGTTCACATCCCTTGAAAATGGATGTTCATTCATGAGTGGCTGTTGCCGCTTTTACCAAAATACAAAATGTTTCTATCCTAGCTTACACATATAAAAAAAAGGAAACAACTAAAAATCGATTTGAGCTGTGACTGTGTGCTGTTGCTGCCTTTGTCGCCAACATGCCATAGTTGACCAGTCGTTGACCGGAGGGTTGTTTCCACTGCGGGATAGGTGCTTGTCCATGCTTGGAAATTCCACTTTTCGCCCATACCTTTCGCTCTGGCCTAGCTGTCATGCCACATGTCAAAATAAGCCATTTATAGGTTGTTGGGACTTCCTGTAGTCATTTTGCCCAAAAATCCTAATTTATTAACACAAAACCCTTAAATCAATTTAAATGCAATTCAACAACTATAAGACTATTAATTAATCAATTTCCAAGGCATTTGAGGGATAAATGATGAAAAGAGGTAGGTAGTTGTCATGTTTTGGGAGGAAAAAAGGGTCATAGAATGGTACCAACATCTCTCCCTAACTTAATGAATTAGCATGTCCTCATGCTAACCCTGAAGTGCTTCCTTTAAACTCGGTCCCTGCCTGTACCTTTGTTGCCTTGAGCAATGTGTCTACATTCTTTTTCACCTGGGCATTTTTCTGGTCATGGATTTCTTGCTTTAGTCTTTTGTACTTTTCCTTGAGGGTCTTCTTTTGATTGTACCACTTGGTGGCCCACTTGCAAATGTCTGTCTGCTCAGTTTCCAGCTCATTAACTCACTCCTTTAACTTTTCATTTTTCTTTTGAATTTCTTTACTCTGTTCTCGGAGCATTTCATTCTCTTTCTTAATAACTTTCTCCAGCATGTTAGCCTCCATGAGCTCTTCCTTTAATTTTTCAATTTGTCTCTCTAATTTCTTCTTCTTCTTATTGGGAGGTGGTGACCCTCTTTCTCGTTTATTATTACTTTCGACCTCTATATCAGCTCCTGGGGGTGAATGACTTTCAATATCTACATCGGCTCCTGGCCCTGGTGGTGAATGGTCACTGCTCTAAATATCCATCTGTATAGGTGCATTGGATTCGGGTTGGTCTTCTTGCAACTGAACTTTTGATGTCCTTCTTGTTCTCCTTGAGTAAGTGGTGAAGACTTTGTCTTGTTCTGCCCTTTTAGCATCCTCCTTTCTCATTTGTCTGGTCCTTATGTTGCTCACAGGTGGGGTATCTTGTTAGCTTTGGATGATGCTGGAATCTCCTCATCAATGTCCTTCATAAATCCTGAGTTTTCTTGTGATTCTTCTTTGTCTTCCTCATCCTTGATTTGGTTGGTAGCTAAGAACTCCTTCCATGTTTTCCCTCTTCTTTGCATTTCATGTTCAATGAGAATTTTGATTAAACCAACATGATATAAGCTTTTGTCTTCGTTTCCTTTCTGCTTCTGGATGGTTTTGGACATCTTGGTTAGGCTTTGCAATAAGAAATATGGTAAACTGATGACACATTGTTTCTTTATGTGTAGCAACAACTTGATGTGGTATAAATAAACAATGCTGTAGCGGCCTTCACAGGTTACAAACTTTTGAAGTATGTAAACCATTTCATCCCAAGGATGCACCAACCAACTTCTTGGAATGCCTTTCTTCCAGTTGACCGCTGAGACTCGGGACCTAGACATGAATTGGGTCCACGATTTCTCTTTGAATTGCTTGGTTTTATAATACTTTTCCCCCTCTGGGCTAATTCCTATCGCTTGGGCGATGGTGTCTTCTGAAACACTGAATGAGAAATTGCCTATTAGGGCTTTCTCCCCATTAAATGTGAAGGCGAATTGCTTAGCAACTTCTTCTTTGTTTCCATGGAATTTCTCCAAAAAGGGCAACCACTGTATTTCTCTAAGAATCAAAATGCAGTCTTCATGGTACTGGGAGCTATCGAACACACTTG
>APFE030579991.1:0-14285 GCA_000404065.3 Pinus taeda
CACCATCCATCACATCATATTTAAGAGAAAGTTCTAAGGTTCAAGTAGTGGAATATCACATTGAGCATCAACAACGAGTTCTCCAACTCTTAAAGGATACCCTCACTTTGGTGCATAATAGAATGAAACAACTAGTAGCTCAACATCGCATGAAAGAAGTTTTGATGTAGGTGACTAGGTATTCTTATGGCTAAAACCATATAAATAATTTTCCCTGAAGAAATCTAAGAATGATAAGAAATTATCACCAAAGTATTATGGTTTGTACAAGGTGCTGCAAAATATTGGTACTATGGAATACAAATTAGATCTTCCTGCAACTTCCCGAGTGCAACTAGTTTTCCATGTTTCATCCTTAAAGAAGGTTATATGTGATAAAATCCTAGTTCAAACAATATTTCTAGAACTTGATGAGGAAGGAAAAATCATATTGGAACCTGAAGCAGTAACAGAAACAAGAAATGGACAGCTACGAAATCAATCAATTTCGGACTATCTCATCAAGAGGAAGAAATTACTCGTTAAATATTCCACATGGGAGGGTGAGAATTTTATACAGAAGAATCCATGACTACTCAAGCATTGAGGACAACACTTTTTGAGGGAGAAGGGCATGTTAGGTCCCTATAATACTAGCAATTCCCCCATTACTATTTTCATTGTAACCCTTATTTTATTGTTGTGCCCCTATTGTCCCCATATTGTTATTATTGTGCCCCTATTCTCCCCATATTGTTATTATTGTGCCCCATAGAAATCCACTATTGTTATTGTTGTGACCTTATATTATTATTATTATGTCATCTTTGATTATATTGTGACCCCTTAGGCTCATATACATAGAAAGGATGTTTTTTCATTTGTATCATTCAATAATTATTCATTTGTGTAATGTAAAGGAGGTTTCCCCCTCAAAGAGGCTGATTTTGAAGTTGTTGATCTATATTTTCTTCTATTTTGTGAGTTGGTTACATAACATTCCCATTGTTGTAAGAGAACTATACAAATGGAATGTACTCTTCCTACTTTTGTTGCTAATGCATCACATACATCCTCAACATGTCCTATAATATCCTATTGGCCCTCTTTTTTTGTCCATCTGTCTACGAATGATAAGTTGTATGGAGAACCAACTCTGTAATCAAAACTACAAATAATACCTTCCACAACTTGGCAATGAACTTCACATCTCTGGTTGACACAATATTCTTTGGTACACCATGAAATCTTCCCACATCTATGATGAATACTTGTGCTACATCGCTACTTGAGAATGTAGAATTCACTGGAATTAAGTGTGCAACCTTTGTCAATTTGTCCACAATAACCATGATGGAATCATGTTGTCTCACTGACCTTGGAAAACCTGTGATGAAGTCCATGGAAATGAATTCCCATTTCCACTTTGGAATCACAATCAACTGTAGAAGTCCACCTGGATTCTTACACTCTGTCTTCACACGCTAATAATTGAAACACCTAGCCAAAAACAATGCTACATCCCTCTTCAGGTTTAGCCAATAATAAAATCTCTTCACTGTTGTCAGTGTCTTGGATAACCTAGGTGACGTGAATATGGTTTTGCATGAAACTCCCTTGAGATCTCCTTCTTGAGGTCACTATTATCGAGCACATATATCCTATCTCTGAACCTAACCAATCCATCTGTTGTAACACAATAGTCCACATCCTATGCAGCTACACATGTACCTATTCCTTTACCACTACTTGTACCTACACATGTACTATCACTTGTACTTGTACATATACTATCACCTGTACCTTACCTGTACTCTGCTGCAACTTGTGCATAATCTCCATATATCTAACATTTTGCTAACATGCCTACAAGATCCTATCCTATAAGTTTGTCCCATTGGAGCTCATAGCTTCTAAGTGATTTACATGTATCCACCTGCTGAGAGTATCCTCCACTTTGTTCTATTTACCTTTGTTATATCTCATCTCAAAATCAAACGCACTGATCATAGCCAACCACTTAACCTACCTACCATTTAGATTAGGTTGGTCAAATAGATACCACAAACCAGTGTCATCACTCATCAATGTAAATCTCATGCCTAGAAGATAGTGTCTCCACACATTCAATGCATGTATAATCGTTGCCAACTCAAGATCATGTGTGGGGTAGTTCCTCTCATGTTCGTTCAGTTTTCATGACTCGTAGCATACCACCTATGCATATTGCATAAGGACTCCACCAAGTCCTTTATTGCAAGCATATATGCATACTATAAACTCTTTTTATGTATATTCAATCATTAACACTGGTGCATGTGTCAACAACTACCTAAGCTACTCAAAAGTAGCCTCACACTCGTTTGTCCATTCCAACTTTTTTCCTTTCCTCTACAATTATGCGATAGGATAAGAAATCTATGAGAATTTCATGATGAACCTCCTATAATAGCCTACTAACCCCATGAAAGATCTCACCTCATCTACATTCTTAGAGCTACCCACTCCATGATGGCCTTATCTTTTCCAAATATACTACAATTCCCTCCTTGGAGACAATATGCCCCAAGTAATGTACCTTTGTCTAAAAGAAACTACACTTGTTGAGCTTAGCATACAGTTGATGCTCTCTCAACCAATATATCATCAATGAACATAATAATAAACTTATCCAAATATGGACACAACACACTATTCATCAAGAACATAAATGTATTTGGAGCATTAGTCAAACCGAATGGAACTATAACAAACTCATAATTCCCATACCTAGTCTAGAAATTCATTATTTAAATGTCCTCCTCTTTGATGTGTACCTAATGATATCTGGATATCAAATCAATCTTCGAGAACATTGTTTCTCCCTTCAATTTGTTAGAGTCAGTCTAGTTATCCCTCCATCAGAGATCAAAGCTCTTTTTTTCATTTCATGTTTAGGTGTCCCATCAGTTTCGATCAGTTGCATTTCGTTAGGCATGCCATAACTCTGACGGAATGGTTTGTGTTACTCATTCCCCTCTTGCTTGGCACTGTTGGTTCAGGTCTATTCATAAAAACAAGTCTTCAAAGGTCATTTACAGTCCTGTTTCAAATTTCTAGGTCATAACAATGGTTCTTGGTCATTAGGTCTAGGGTTGAGTCAATCTTGTTTTGCAAAGTCGAAGAAGACCAACAGGCCAGAGGGATTTCCTCGATAGGTGGTTACTTCAATTATTTTCATCATTATACAGATAAATTAGGACTTCTCTTCAAAACTCTATTTTGAAGATAAGTCGCCATCTCATTTTTGTAAAAAAATTTCAAAAATTTCAGTTCTTGAATCATCCAAGCGCAGCCTTGGTCTCCTTTGCCAGATCATATCACAGCTATCCCTGCAAAAAATTGTCAAAGAAAATCATTATTTCAACAAAATTTAAGGAGGAAACCAAAAAGGTCAGAAGTTTATTAATCTTGAAAAAGTGTCAACGACAAAACATAACAAAATGGGTTATGGACCAAGCAAAAATCAAAAGGGAGTCTTTATAAATATATTTCACATCTTTTTCAACTCATTCCACATGCCAAGAGTGAAGAACACCATTCCAAAGAAAAATTGTGAGTTTGTGAGGAAGTTGGAGTAGTTTCAGGGGCGCGTGATGCATTTGACTGGGTGCACGACGCATCAGGGGCATGCGGCGCATCAGGCACAAAAACGCAGTGTAAAAATACACGCGCGCGGTGCATCAGAGGCGCATGGCGCATTGGGTGAGGTGCGCGGCGCACTTGGGTTTAAGCCCGAAATTTGTTTGGGAACACATCAACTTGCCTCCTCTCCGCACAAATTCGCAGGTAGGTTCACATCCATCACTTGTGCTTGACTTTTCAAAGGTTAATGTATATGTTTGCCTTAGAAATCCAAGTGGAAAGCCCTCCCTTGTCAATGAAATTTCTGTAGGGTTTGAATGCAAAAAATTGCTGTAGGGTTTCAAAAATAGAGTGTAACCAAGGTTGTCATTATTTCCCCATTTCCCTTTGTTTCCCATTCCCAAATTCACCCTTATTTTTCCCCATTAATTCCCTCCTTAATCCTACACTATAATCCTTCAAATCCTAGTCCCTCACCTTTATTACAAAATACATAATCCCTACCTAACATCCCAAAACCCTAAAATCCAAGATTTTCATTTCCCTTCCCTTCCCTAAATCCCTTGTTTTTTATTTTTTCCAAATTCCCTAATTCCCTAATGTTTTCCCTTTCCTAATATTCCCTTGTGCATTTGTGTCCCCTTGGTCACAACATTTTTAGAGCAAAAGAACAGTTTACAATCAATTGTGCACACAATTATACATCAGCATATATATTCCAGCTATCTTGTTTTCAAAGTCATGTCAGAGACCGAGTCAGTCTATGAGCAAGAGTATGACAGTGATTCTACACCGGAGGTAAATGTGCCAAATGTGCCACGGAGGTATCACAAAGGTGGAAAAAGTGGTCAGCATGTCAGGGAGGAGCCTACTTCTTTGGCTCAATTGCAAGCTTGCCCACTTGCAATGGATTGTTTTCGGCGTCAATCATGTTTCCAATACTGTGAGATGATCTCACAAACTCAGCATCATCAGGAACTAGTCCGTTTATTTGTTCTACATTTACAGGATGGTCATGTAAACCTTGCCGGATTGAATTTTACCTTGTCACCCGAGACTATTGCTCAGGCCACCAGGATACCAAATTTAGTGGAGGAATGGAGTAAACGCTAGCTATTAGATAGATTCTACTATGAGCCATATATCGAACCCGGGTATATGAGACACTTGAGCACAGTTTTTCCTTTCAGATTCCTGAGGGATGAGTTTGCACCATTGATGAAACTCATCATTCGATATTTCAGTTGTGAGGGCAGATTCTCACGTCTCTATACATACCATGTCCATTTGTTGATGCATTTCATGAGGGTACGTATGATGAACATTCCATTTTTCATGTGTCGCAACATAGAGAGGATGGCGCCTTTAGTACAAAGGAAGAGCCCAACACATCAGCATAAGAGCATATATCATTATGCGTTGATCAAAATCATAGTGATGCATCAGTTGGCATAGCAGGGCATTGCTTGGGAAGATTTCATCTCCCGTGATTACTTCTCAGTGCTACAACCGCCTCCCGAGATAGTTCATGATGAGGGAGCGCCTTCACACCAACCAGAAATTCCTGAGACTGAGCATATAAGTGCTCCTCCATATGTGACATACCAGTGAGGCCACAAGACCTTATTTGTATCTACACGACGAGTACTATCTCCACCCGGGGTGGAAGGGGTCTCGTTGACTTCATCAACGCAGCAAGTATTATCTCCACATCATGTGGAAGGGGTCTTCCCTTCTTCTTCAGCACAGGTACAGATCCAGGATAGGGGCAAGAGGCCCATGTTTGATGAGGGTCCTTCAGGAGGTCGGGACACGGATATCATTGATGTTGATGTGAGCTCTCCTAGCTCGGAGCTAAAGGAGATCATCCGAGAGCAAAGGGCCGAGAATGAGTCGCTGCAAAAGAAATTGTAGATGGCTAAGTGGGTGATCAACTACTTGGAGCAGCGCAACAAATAGCTGGAAGATGAACATACACTTTATGAGCTGCGGAAAATCCGGGAAGACTGAGAATTGGCCCAAAAGAGACCCGGTGATTTGACACCGATTGATCGAGAGTCTATGCTCATCCGGGTAAACACTCATTTGGAGAAATTGTTGGTGAAGGCAAATAGAGACAAGGACATGCTTTTTCATATGAAAAATCACTATTGGGCTCGCATGCATGTTTGCAAAGTGAAAATGAAGATCCTAAAGAGGCGATTGAGCAAGGCACTAAAATGGTGGAAAAAGCCCGATCCACTCCAAATTTTGGTCGAGGCTTCATTGGCGAGGCACAATACATGATAGAGGGTCTTCACTCCAAATTTGAGAAAATTCGGAGAAATTTTTGTCATTTTGAAAATTTTGTCCTAAAAACAGGTTTTTTGGCTCAACGCGTAGCGCGCCGCGCGCGACCCATAAGATTGGGAGGTCCAAATCACAAATGGCTTGTAGTTTTGGATTTTTTGTGATGAATTATACATGATCAGCTATTTCCAAATCATTTCATCAAGTTCTAAGTGACCAAAAGGAAAAAAAAACGCCATGAAAATCACCTTTTTTCCACCTTTTGCACCAGCAGGAAGTACTTCCGGGAGAATGCACTTTTGGAGGGGAAAATGGACACCAAATTGGAAAATTCCACTTGGGTTGGAAAGTAGACATCTAGGGATTTCCAACAGGCCAACCCGAGATTAATTTGGATGCCGGGAAGTGCCCCAAAAATAGGTGGAAAGGCGCATGGCACATAGGGCTCAAGCGCACAACGCACAAGGTTTTTTGGCACAATTTTCATCTTCAGCTCAGGATATGAAGCCAGTTTGACCAGTTTTGACTTGTGATGTGATTTTTCACTCCTCTTGATGTAATTAATGAAACATGATGTTATTTTTACACTTAGTTACTTATTCTAGAATATTCATTCACTAAAAGGTGAAAATTTAATGAATGAATTGGTTTCCTAGCTTATAGAGGCAAGTTGTTTTGACAGCCTAGATTGTAGTGCTTTGTTTAGAGTTGGTTGAAACAGCTCCTAGGATGATGAGCTCGACCCCTAGACGCAAGGTAATGTGTTGTCTTGCCTATATTATGTATTTTCTTAGTCATTTTCAGGGTTGGACTCTTGGGAATAGCTTGACACTCTATTGTACATATTTTATCTGCATTTTTGGCAAAGGAATGACCAGGGTTTTGCAGCACTATTTGGGATTCCTGTGGCTTTATGTGTTGATGGTGTTCTTCTTTTAGTATTTGTAAGTTTTTTATGTGTATCACTTTCCCTCTTATCTTCTGCAATTAAACAAATGAAGTGTTAAGGTAGAATCCATAATTTGCTATGCTCTACCTTTAAGTTTGTTTGATCTTTCATGTTTTCATCTGTTTATGGAGAATGCTTGAAAATTTCTTGCTCTCCTTAACCTCTCACCAGTCTGATCTATCCATTCATTCTCTTTAAAGGCATCAAAACAATCGCCTATCTTGCCCCAAGTAGACCTCTGCAAAAACTGTGCCTCATCCCCGCACCCAAATTGCCTTTCCCTTGAATTCAACAAAACTTCAAAAAATCAATTTCAAACTCCTTGTACTTCATACCTAGCCTAAAATTAATTATCAAATTAGTCATCTCAACCTCATTGATCACCTTTTTCTGAGATTGACTCGGAGAGAGCCCTCTCTTGTCCTCATAGGGCTAGCTACAAGGCTGAGCGTGGTTTGATGTAGCCTTGAGTTTTACCTTATTTCAGCCTAAGGTAGATTTGAGTGCTAACACAATTGACCAAACATGTCATCAATCCTCGGCAACAAATACATGTTCTTGATGGTCACTTTGTTGAACTTCTTATAGTCCATACATAATTTGAGAGTATCAGCTTTCTTCTTCACAAACAATACTGATGCACCCCATGGTGATACACTTGGCCTAATGTATCCCTTGTTCAAAATTTCCTTAAACTATATTTTCAACTCTACCAACTTAGGCATGCTCATCCTGTAAGGTTCTTTTGATGTTGGAGATTCCCTTGGCACTAACTCAATAGAAAATTCTACCTCTCTGTGAGGTGGAAACTCTATAATTTCCCCAGGAAATACATCCTTGACTATTGTAAAATGGGGTACCTACTCAAAACATCTACATTCTCAAATTTATTACCCTTGTCACTAGAGATGTGCACTATAAATAACACACACCCTTTCCTACAACTACATTTTTCTTGCATATTTGTTCCCACCCTAACTAATGTGGTTTTCTTCTTACCCTATAAGATTCTTGTTTCTCCATTGTCATCCAAGAACTCAATAGATTTTTCATAACAATGCACATTGGTTCTATGAAGATACAACCAATCTATTCCCAACAACATGATGTATGATCCCAACTGTAATACATTCAAATGTGTTGTTGTAGGCATACCATTCAAATCAAATGCACAAGCTCTTATCCAATGATGAACTTGCTTCTTTGTACATGTAGCCAACTACACTAACCAAGATTATGCATGCAGTTCCTTACTCAAACCACACTTATCCGCCAAGTTAGGACTAACATAGCTATGATTAGATCCAAGGTCAGTTAAAATAGAAATAACTTGATCACAAATCTTACCATCCATCTCAATGATAGATGCCTGATAGTCCACCTGTTTGTTATCCAATGATGCATAAATATGATGAACACTCTAACCAACATCCCCAACAATATGTGCATGCATATATCTTAGGCCTACCACCCTAATATTGTAGGAAATCCCTCTTGAGATGATCTCCTCCAAAAGTCCAATGCTGCACAGGCTCCTTATTTTTCTCCTCAAATCGATGTTTATGTCCTCTATCTAATGCATTGAACCTCTTAAGCAATGCAACATTCTCTTTATTACATGAATCTTGTGGTATTTCTCGCTTCTTGTCCCATTTTATTTTGTTCTTGGCATTACCTTTCCAATCTAGTTTGCTATCAGACTTGTGCTTTGATTTTTCATAGCAATGCTTTAGTTTTCATATGGCCTCCTACAATGATCTAGGCTCATCAAACTCAATCCTTTCTTTGAATGCCATTGGTAACCCACTAGTGAATCTCTGAATCTTGGCCTTCTCCTCCTTGAGGTAAGGAACCTACCTTAGTAACTCCAAGAACCTACCAATGTACTCATCATCTCTCATAGATCCCATCTTTAGCTCATAGAATAGCCACTCAAACTCACTCCAAGTCAATATTCCTCATGTATACCTCTGACATTCTTCACATCTTCCCACCAAATGCCTGCTTTACCTTTGAGACTAAATGTATCTACTCTATATTTCACGTTCTCAACATAATCATGCAACTTGAATAAATTCTTCATACAAGGCAATAATGCCTTTTCATCCTAAAATTTCTTCATTTATCCATAAAAATTATGTGTCTTTTATTTCTTAAACTCATTTGACAAGTATCCCCTATCACTCCTGTTGTAAGGATGATAATGATACATGTCATCATGCCTGTCAGAACCAAAACTAGAATGGTACCTGTGTCTATCCTTTCTCCTATTCGGAATGTCCAATAGTCTATCATCTATGATTGTGTCATCTCTATCTAACCTGTGACCACCATGTGACCTACTAGCATATGCCCCATTAGTTTTGTCTTCCTACTCATGGCTAGTCCAAAGTGGTCTTGTTTCTTCCTTTAAGCTTCTGAGTTTATCTGTAAAATCATAAGAGTTCCCAACACCATACCGCTCTTCTGATTCATAGGGAGAGTCTTTGTAGTCTACCATTGTTATAGACATATTTGGGCACATCAACCCCAAACTCATATGTCGATGATTTTAGGGCTCATCAACCCATAAAAGAGTTGTTTTATCCTTAAAGAAGCTTAGTCATCTGAATGCCTCATTCCCCAAAAGTTCCATCTTAGAAATCATCTAGAAAGTGCCTAAATTGAACCATATCTAAAAGCCATGTGTTAGGGTGAGATACATCTCAAGTGCTACATTGTCTAACTGAGATGCATCGCAGTTTGGCCCCTTAGTAAGTGTGATGTGTGAGATAGGACAAAATACTAGGAAAGTTTGAGAGTTGGTTACTCATGGAATCTTCTAGAAACTTCACTTATGCCACTTGCCTCTCTGAATTCGCCCAAGGATGACTAAGGGAACTAGGAAACCATCTCCACTTCCCCTCTTTTTTGGAACTAATTTAAAAAAATGGAATGGCATTCATCATCCTCCATTGATGACTCACCCTCTTGCATATAAAAGGATCTCCCATCCAAGAGATCAGAAGGCTGAATTATTCTGAGTTGTAAGGAAGTGCTGCTAGTTTCAGTAGTGACGTGAGAGCATTGTGTTATTGTTGGTGTGTTCTTACTGATTCATGAGGTGAACAAGGATTGAAGTTGGGAGGATGGCACTAGATCAGATTGCTTATGGGTTGTAATTCTCCTTGTTATTAATAAATTTCTTCAAGATTTTTTCCAATTTATTGTGTTAATTGTAAATGCATTCATTTGTTTATTATATTTCTGATTCTATAATGTTTATGTTTTGATAGGTATTTGTTTTTGTAGCTATGCAGGTACTCTCTAAGCGTATTAAGTACAGGGAGGAGTTACAGGATCGGCCATAGGAGAGGGAGATCAAGCGAGGAATCAAGCGAAAGTTACAGGTTGTTCCTTCATAATCTCTTTCTTATCTGTCACTCATAGGAAAGATAGTGAATTTCTTTAACTGTTGTTTCCAGGTTAGCTACCAAACCTAGAGGGCTAGCATTTCTTGGAAACACTAGTTTTCCCAGAAACAAATTGGTGACACCACTGGAGAACGATGATTTTTTTTTGCTATTTCTTGTTCTATGTTGAATTATATAAACTATAGACAGAGTCTGAAGCTAGCCAGGAAGCTTTTGAACCACTTTTGTTCTACAATTGTGTAGTAGATGAATGCTACTTCAGTCAATCTCTAGTTTAGTTTATATCTTGAGAATTTGATTTGAAAAAGAATCAAAGTTCCCTTTTTGGTACCTTAATAACCTCTTAGGACATTCCATCACACTTTTCTTATTATTTTTCATTAAAATCAAGCTTAATCCATTGAAAATCGCTGCAAATTTGAGCTAAAAACACTTTCAGAATCACTCCTTGGAACATCGCAACTGTCTTGAACTACAATATGATATGCATCCCAGTTCCCAAATCAGTAAAGTATGATGCATCTCACTGTCTTCAAGGGATAAGTGTGATGGATGACTAAAACTCAATTTTCCCATCTAGGAGTTGAGCTTTTTGAGTAGTTTTCATTCTTGTTTGGTTGCTTGTTGAATTTGAACAATATCTCATCACTGAAGCCAACTTACATCACTTAGATCAACCTCTATTTAGATTAGGATTGGTGAATGTTTTTGTGTATTTGTTTTTCATTTACAATCCATTGTCAAAAGTAGTGTTAATCAATTTTTCGTTTCGATAGAAAAAGTGTCGTAAAATCTTCAATTTTCATCGAAAAAGTGAAGTGTCATAAAATCCTCCTTCGTAGCTATAAATTAAATTATTTTGGTTCATTTGATTTGATTTGATTTCATTCAAAGTTTCAAAAATATATTTATTCAAACTTGAAAGTTTCGTTTGATTCTTCCTTTCTCTCCTTGAAGAAAAATTGTTGAAATTTGTCATTTTATGTGAAACATTTTTGAGTCATTGCTACATTTAGTTTTCCTTCTTGAATCATTCACATTAAGAAAAGCTGAAAAAAAATACATGCATTTTGCATTATGCATGTTATGGTTTGTGAATGCTTGATAAGAATAGCTAGGCAAATTGCATTAGATGTGCTCTTTGCTAATTGTCAAAGATATGATTGCTTTATCCTTTAGTAGCTAAGGCTTTCATCATTCAAACTAAATCAAAAGTTTGTTTATCATGATAGTTGCATTTTAGCAATTGTGAAAATACATCATGTGGTGAACCATCAAAGGAAAACTTTTAAGAAAGATCAACTTAAAATGAAGCTCAATGAACTTAACAATGCTTTGGAATCTAACGCAGCACATTTAGAGGTCTAGGCTAGAGACGTGTTTCGGTGTCATTAAACCTAGTGGCTATCATTTTCATTGAAGGTTGGGTGATTCCTCCTATTTGATATGAAAAGTGCTAGCATGGACTTGTGATCCCTATACTGTCACGTATATAGTTGGAGACCTCAATAGGCTTAAATCCTTTATCTATAGGAAACTGAGTCCGCCACCTTATCAATCGCAATCCACTAAACACAACATTTGGGAAGATTAACTGTCATATATAAAGTCCTTGGTAATTTCTCTTTAATTTATCACCAAGGTGTATATTTTAGTTTTGCGATTGGTTTGATAAACATTTTTGTTTAGATTCTCCAGAGTAGTCACTTTCGTTCCTTTTCGACTCCTTAAAAGAAAAGGTCCATCTAAGCACTTGTCCTTTCAGGTTCATTAAAAATCGAAGGCGACTAGAGTCATCTTTAGTTTTTTCTCGACTCTTTAAAAATGGAAAAGAAAATTTGTGTCCAAGTGTCATTAAAATTAATTGACCGTGAATAACATCCCTATTCCTTAGTTGATCTTGGGTTGAAACATATGGCAACAAATCTGGAGTCCACCGATCAAGGAATTCCTTTTAATGGAAATCCTAGTCCTTTTCCTTCTTTCAGAAATATTGGTGCTCCATATATGGCTACATTGTCCCTTCCGGGATTTACCATTGGCTTGCCAGTATGGTTGTTTTCAACTTCTTTGGTTCAAAATTTCGTGATCTCTCCACAATCTAGTACACCTCCAATTGGACAAAATCAACCTTTAGTTGATCCTAAAGTTGATCCTTTGTCTTCGTCCTCAGTTTTTTCTTCCTCCCCTTCTTCCTCTTTGCCTAGTGAAAGTATTGGTACTAGTAACCAAGTGGCTAAGAAGAAGAAGAAAGGGAAGAAGAAGAAGAAGAAGAAGCAAATTTAGCAAAGGGGAGACCAAGCAATCATTGCTTTGAATGCAAAATCTGATGAGAAACCATCCATTAAGCCTCACAAAGTTTGATATCCATACAAACTTTTTGCAAGAGAACATATTCTTCAAAATTGTCCTGATATTCCTCAGATCTTAGAAGAATGGTCTTCGCATTCACATCATCCCATGTCATCAACCTCTGGAGATCATGTTGATGACATACCATCAACTAGTGATAGTAAAGTTCATGGATAGAAGGGAAAAGTCAATTCAATTTTCCATATAGGTTATCTGAAGGGAATCACCCCATTCACCTTTTTCCCTATCTGGATGAAGCCAAGAATGTGTTGGATAATCGTCCTGCTTCACCGTAACAACTTCCACCTGGTTATAGGAAACTCTCCCTAAATACTTCACTAATTGATGAATTGATTGACCAAAATCAACCATTGATCGAAACCACTCTCTCTAAAAGTGAATCCTATGAGTCTATACCCGATCCAAATCAATAGGTTGAGGTAGTAGTTGACTCGATTTCACCTTTAGCTAATCATACTTTTCCCGAAGAGAGTGAAAATCACACCACTCAGGTTCGTTTTGTTTCTTCAGTTTCAAATGAGATTGGGGGAAATCCACCTGTTCCATCAAGACAAGAGGAAAATCCTCTAGTTCTCATAACTCAAGGGGTTAATTATCCCATTTCTATGGCACCCCCTCCAAGTAGTCTAGTCACTTCCTTTGATTGGAATCAACTGGTAGGATTCCACCTTCCTTCTTATGTTCCTTTTTAGATCATAGTACAAGTTTGTAAAATGATTGTAACTGGAACTATTATAGATGAAGGTGCATCATTGAGTATCCTTTCCTCAACTACCTGGCAAGTGCTTGGTTCGCCACCACGTGTGCCTGTTACACTGAATCTATTGGGATTTAACAAAGGAACCAGTCGACCATTAGGGATCCTTACTTAGTTACCTATTACTTTGGGAGGGAAAACTATTTATCTGAACGTGATGGTAGTCCCAAGCCCTCTAGATTACAATTTACTTCTTGGGCACGACTTTGTTTATGACATGGGAGCTATTGTTCTAACACTCTTTCTAGTTATTTGTTTCCCGCATGAAGACAAAATTGTCACTGTTGACCAGCTTTCATTTCTTGGTACAAATATAGCTCCTAGTCAACCATCATCTCTAAATGGTTCTTTTTTACCAATGGTATCATCCCCGGCATGGGTTAATTATGTGGCAACCTGTTCCATACCTATATCAACTCACGATAAACCAGATCTCTCCTTCATAACCTCCTATGGGTTGTGATCAGGGTCTGAGGATAGTTCATTGTCTTGTGTCAACCTCGTTAAAAAATGCAATAAGGAATATGAGGATAGTTCTCTTACTGTGTCAACCTCATTAAAAAAGAATGAAACAACTCCCACGAGGACAATTCCTGGTCTTGTGTCAACCTCATTAAAAAATGAAACAACGAGTACGAGGACAGTTCCTAGTCTTGTGTCAACCTCATTAAAAAATGAAACAAGGAGTTTGAGGATAGTTCCTAGTCTTGTGTTAACCTTGTTAAAAAAGGAAACAAGGAGTTCGAGGATATTTATTTTACTATGTTAACCTTGTTGGGTGTGGAGCCTGATTATCTTCTATATTCAAAAGTACCGCCACATTGGACCCCAGTTCAAAATGGGGGCGGCAATGCCACCCGTAAAATATTCGCTGCAGGGGGGTCCGGGGGGGGCGGCTGCG